>JASKOS020000045.1:0-303508 GCA_030770465.2 Perdita meconis
TGTTCACCACGTCCACTTATTAGATGTGCTATTCGGGTTCACCACGTCCATTGGTTTTAAGGTGTGTGTTGTGGGATTCACCACGTCCACAGATTTTAAGGTGTGTATTTGATTTTTTTTATTTTTTTTATTTTTATATACTTTCTCCATGCTTTACTTCCTATTATTTACATATATAATTGCTGCATATAGAAGCATAGTCAACTGAAATTATGAATTGTAACAATGTTGTACAGATTTTCACCTACCTCTGTTGCCTATTTTCAGATTTTTTTTCGTTTTCCCCCCCTTTTTTTTCATATAGTTAGCTGTTGTCGCATCCTGTAATTTTATCAAAATTGAAAATTCAGAAGGGGTTTCATTCATTATATTTAATATTATGTATTCCTTTTATTTACAATAATACATTGATCTTATCTTGGTGCCATCTAACCCAAATAATACATTATCCATTGCGTCTTTTATTTCCTATTTATACTAGCAAGCTTTGTATCTAATGTATTTGTTTCCCATTTATACTTCGGTCTTTATTGATGCTCTATTGGCTCGAATTTCTCTTCGTAATATCTAAATATTTGTGCTATCACTTTCTTTCTAATATATTCAACAACTCTGTTATTCTGTTATAAATGTCTTATTTCATTCGAATTTTAATGTCCTGCGTGAATTATTGCGTATAGTCGAGAGGGTTGTAAGTTTAAGAATTATTATAACCTATCTAATATGTATTAATTGTGTTTGTTATCGGTCCTATTTCCTCCTGTTTCCCTTTGAAGATGTTTCTTCCCCATTCATTCTATCCATTATACCCTCGTTATAATTAATACTTCACTCTCCGTTGTCATGAACATTTATTTCCGCTGTCAATTCTAAACTTCTAACCCTGTTCTCAAACCTATCCTTATTTCGCTGTGTTACCTGTCAACGCCGAACGGTCGGCGCCATGTTCGCAGGGTGACCAGCGTTTAGATTCTAACCCTCGCTTCTAGCGCGTGTTACCATCGACAGTCGCGCTCCTCATGTCGTTCCATTAACTCAGCCGCGTGGACCAACCACTTGTGGCGCACTTAACAGCGGGACATCTAAACCTATTCTCCCTAGATAACCTTTGCTGCAACTGGTCGCCGCCATGTTGCTGTCGTCACGCCACTTGACCAACCACTTGAGGCGCACTTAGCAGCAAGGCGTCCGCGTTGTTCCTCCGTCTTTTCACATTTGTGAACCCCGTTCCACCACGTTGCACCGCCATGTTGCTTTTCACGTTGACCACGTTTATTAAATATATTCACATCACTATTTCTTTGATTCACAATCATTATCACTATGGTTTACTGTTTTAATTGAACTAATTTCACCTATTAACTCTTTAGATTTATAATAATTCACCTCACTGTCTTGTTAATGCGATGTCGCCATAGCCATTTTGACAGGCATTTACATATTATTTATTCGTTCATACCGTTCTATTATATATTCATATTTATTGATTAAATCTTATCGTTCACACGATTCACCCACTGTTTTCGTTAAGTTTTGACTGTTTAATCGCGTTTGGCGCGTTAAAACTTTAATTTCAGACGCAATTTTACCTTCGTTTTCGACGCCATCTTGGCCACGTTTTATCACGCACTTTACATATTAATTATTTCACTTTTTAGCCGTTTTATTGCAAAATTCACTGTTTATTGGTTATTTCTGTTTTTATTTCACATGTTTTCACTCACTTTTCTCATTTTTACTCGGTATTTATTGTCCTATTCGGCACTTTGACTCGCGCGTCTAACCTAAACTTCGCATCGCTTATAAAAATTACTTTTTCACATATTTCACTCCCGAATTTCGCGAAACCTTCATTTTCCCGTCGTCTCGAAGGTTCAATAAGCGCACTAAATCACTTTTTATACCCGAAATGTGCAATGGACAGGCTTAGTAACGAAATAAGCCCCCGCGCCACGTCAAGGCGCCTGTCCACCGCGGGGGAAGACCCCCCTTAAGGCTGTATTACTTGCATCTGTGGTTAAAGTGAACGTTTTGGTGAAATCGGGGAATTGTAACAAACAACTAGATTTTAAATCATCTTTCAGAGTTCTGAGGGAAGTTCGTTGCTCGCTTCCGAATTGGAATGGTGTGTCCTTTTTTAACAGTTTATTCAACGGAGCGGCTTTCTTACTGACATCCTTTATAAATCTACGGTAGTACCCAGACAATCCTAAAAATTGCTTAATTTGCTTTTCGTTTCGAAGTTCCGGAAAGTCTTCTATGGCTTTCAGCTTACTCGGGTTCGGTTGTACTCCATCTTTGGTGATAACGTGCCCCAGGTATCCGAGTTCTGGTTTCAAGTATTCGCATTTGTCTGGTTGTAATTTTAGGTTTTTTTCTCTAACTCGGTCGAACAAAGTAAGAAGTTTCTTATTGTGCTCTTCTAGGGTTTTTCCGAAAACAACAATATCATCAAGGTACACGAAACAGGTCGTCCCTATGAGCCCTGCTAAAGCGTTGTCCATAGTGCGTTGGAAGGTTGCGGGTGCATTACGGAGTTCGAAGAGCATTTTCCTGAATTCGAAATGACCATCGGCGGTAGAGAATGCGGTTTTTTCTTGATGCTCTTCGTGAACGGGGATTTGGTGAAATCCACTGGCGAGATCGAAGGCAGAGAGGTACCGGGGCTGACCTAATGAGTCGAGAATTTCTTCGATGTTGAGTAATGGATAGTTATCTTGGGGTGTTTTGGCATTTAGTTCGCGAAAATCTACGACGACTCTCCATTTCTTCTTTCCGGATGCGTCTAATTTCTTAGTATTATGTTAGATGTAAGAATACATTTGTATTTTATAATAAGTGTGTCACTCTGGATGCGCCATCTAGAGGACCATGTTTTTAGGTCTATGTCCTTGTCAATGTTTTTCCTGAATCCATATGTTTTATGTTCTCGTTCTATTACGTCGTAACGTCTTGTGTGCGCGTTGTGCTGAGCACATGGTATTATAAAGAATAATGTAATTCTATGTTTAATATATTATTTGGTAATATGCAAATATATATGGTTCACTTATTTTAGCATGGTAGCAGGTAGTGGTTTTAAGTTGTAAGTAAGATTGCACTAAAGAAATAAAATTAAAGGTTGTTGTGTAAAATGACCTTTCAAGATGGCATATATGAAATGTGATGATATAGCAATTCCAATATTTGATGGAACAGATTACAGTCATTGGAAAAAGCGTATTTTAAAACTTTTGCAGTATAAGAAATGTGCCGTTGTAATTGAAAGAGAAAGGTTAGAAGCGGATGGAGGTTGGGAAGATAAAAATATTAAAACAACAAATTATATATAGAGTGCAATCACAAATAAACAACTGGAATATACAGGGTGTCCCAAACTAATTGTAAGACGAAACGCACATCTCGCTCTCGTCGTACTCCGTACGATACCCTCAATTTTTCTCTCTCTTTCTCAGTTGCGTATACCGTGTAAACCTTAGCTGCACCGGGTACGTAACATTTCGCCTTCTCCTCAAATACTTCACATGTAGCCATACCTACATGTACAATGGCTAATTTTTTCCCATTTTAATGAATCCTTTTCCATTCAGCCAAAGTGAGAAGGAATCATTTGAAACAAAAAATAAATAGGAGAATGTAAATGTGTTGTCCCCATCAAAGACAGAAGTTTTCCAATTTACCTGCAAATAGGATTTCAAATAATATTGACATTGAACATCGAATGTTGCTCTGGCTGTAGCCTCACGCGTAGCTTTATTCCTTGTAACGTAACCACTGCTTCAGGTCCAGGTCCAGTCCAACTAGAGGGCGAATAACTGCAACACTTGACTACAATTCTCTGTAAAAAGTGTTTAAATGTTTTCTCTCCCTTTGGTGAGCTCTAGGGGTGTGCAAATCGTCCCGAGCAGTCCCGAGTCTCGGGAACCCGATCTTCGGGACGGGACGGTAAGTTTCGGGCGGGACCCCGAGACTTGGCGTGTCTCGAGACCGGGGCGAGATCTCGAGACTCATGCATGCTCGAGATCCCGAGGCTCGATTCGGGGCATAGTAATCCCGTAGAGCCGTATAACTTCGGATCGACTCGGCAAAACTCGGAAGCGTATTTAAAAGAACGAAACAAGTACATCTGCAGTAAGGGGAGACGGGAAAGACATGTGATAATTTAAATTTACATAGATACCATAATTAAAATATAGAAAAGAGATTATCATTACTTCAATAATACTTTGTAAACGTTAATACAACATATTTTATAGTTAAGCCTCTGTGTAAAGTTATTGATGTTCAAATAAAATATTCTATTAGTCATAAATATTTTATTATTTTAAATTATTATGTAAAAAACATAATTGTTCTATATTCTCCGGTAGCAATCTTATTCTGATGCTAGTGACGACGTTTTATCAGTACCAGTACAAAAATGCAATTATTACTTGAAAATATAGAACAATTATGCATTTCACATAATAATGTAATACAAGTACTTTTGTATAAGGTGTGACGTGGCATTCTTGCACGTCACAAACAGGACCTTCTCTGCGGAGAGGGGGAGGGTCATCAACTGTTCAAACGCACCACTGGGAGGGCACGAGCGAATCATTACTAACACCGGACTTTATTTCACACGCACGAATATCGACGACAACCACCGACAACGCTGCAGGGGAGAGGAATCGACGGAAAGAGACGCCGAAGAGCGGAAGCCAACGATCCAAAGACAGCGTCCTCGGAAGGGTGTGTAAGGCGGCTCGGCAAATGTACCGCTCGGAGAGCGGTAGGGTCGGATGGATCCGTTCCGGGTTGGAAGCACGTGCCCCGAGAACGCAGAGTCCAGTCCGGTCGTCCTGCTGTGGTTCCTGTCGGGCAGGGGATCATGGGCCATCAGGAAAGTCGTCGCAACGAAGCTGACCGGTTCGTCGCGTCGAATGGGGTCCGAGTTCGGAAGAGCTGAGCCGATAAGGCTGCCAATCAAGAGGATCGACTGTCGATTCCCCAATCGTCACGCAGCGAAGTCGTCGATAATTACCCGATTGGACGGCGCGTGACATCACGCAACGCGTGCCAATGAGGTGAGTCGTAAGGAAGCGGAAGAAACCCGATTACGTGCGACGAGACGCGGTTTCGTACTGTTACGCACGGACCACCGTAAGGGTAAGAGCTTCCTTTCGTCTCCCTCTCGAATAAAGCCCCGGTTCGCTCACGTGTTCCCAGTGGTCGTCGAATATCGCGATTCGTCTGTAGCGTAGCCGCACGGTTCTAGAGGCGTCCGATTACGCGTTTCTAGAAGCGCGTTGGCTACAGAGGCGTTCGAGGCACGTTGTACCAAACGGCGAGGTTAGGACCGCCACGCGGCGTCCGCGCGCCAGGGTGTAATATCGAGACGTTCCAATATAGTATTTTTCTATTAAAATCGGTGCGCGTTGTTCTTTAATTCCTGCCGTGAGGAATTCCTTTACGTCCGCTTTCCTTCTCCCTCGTCGAGAGACCCAGCCCCTCTCCGCGAAGTTACGAACTAGTCGAGGCAAGACCTTTTCGCGTGTAAAACCTCTTCTCGTCGGTACCGAAAGGTACCTGGCGCTCGAAACGTCCGTCCTCGGTTTCGAAAAGGCGAGCAGAGGCCGAACGAGGTTGTAAAGTGGCCGCCGATCGCGAAATCACGGTTCGAGACCGGCGAGCACGTCACAAAGGATTAAAGCTAACATTGTATTTTTAATTGTTTAAAAATTAGTTTATAATATTAGTACACAAAAGTACAGTACTTTGTATTTACATTTACAATATTTACAAATATTATCAAAGTAAAAGTAATTAATCTCCTGCGAATTTTAACACTTATTTAAGTTTTAATCATCTTTACATCTCTTTACATTTTACATCCTCTATATCTCTTCTTATTATCTGCGTCTCGTTCTTTCAGACACGCTTCCGACTTCCGGGATTACTATGTCCCGAATCGAACCTCGGGATCCCGAGCATGCATGAGTCTCGAGATTTCGCCCGGTCTCGAGACACGCCAGAATCTCGAGATCTCGCCCGGTCTCGAGACACGCCAAGTCTCGGGATCCCGCCCGATCCCGCCCGAAATTTTCGGGAACCCGCACAACCCTAGTGAGCTCTTAGCAAAATTAATCCTGAGCCCCCTCACCACGACTGAAGTTCTTTCTTAACAAAAATAATGTATAATTCTAGACTTTCTCGTCTCCCTTCTTGTTTTATACTGCGAATTTTTACTCTTGATATTACTCTGTAAAACAATTACAAGTTTATAATAACCATAAAATAATTTTACTCCTCTATATAGCAAGGGTGTACAAGCGTACCATTTTGTAAATGCAAGTTCTATATCATATAAAAGAATCGTTCCTCTTACATATGTTTGTGCTTCATATCAAACAGCTGTTTCCATGTCATGGACCTGTAAGAAAAGTATGAACAAGGTAAAGATGATTTGTAATTAATTCACTTACAATAAAACTAGAAACATTTTACTTACTTGTTTGCGTATACTGCGAATTTGGTCTGTTTTCGTCTTCTCCGTTGCAGTGTAAAAAGTCTTTGTATGTGCGCATACCTATATGTACAAACTTTTAGAACAATTACACAGTTATTCTGTCCAGTAATCTTTATTCAAAGAAAATGTAAGTTTATGTTAAGACAAAAAAGCTTGCACGTTTCTCGTACTGTACAAAAGGTAAGTATTATCCAAAAAGAGGGCACTAGATACATACGTTTGTGGGGATGAGTCATTGACGGCCTTGCCACCAGGGTAAATTCCCGGCGCTGTGGCGAGGTTTATATTTTGCGCTTCTGGTTGATTCGATCGCCGTTCCTATATATAGAAGTTTCCCGATTCTTAGACTACCGTGTCTAAGGCAGGGATCTGCTAGCAAGCCTTACTGACGAGTCCAATAGCAGATCCCGGGACGAAACGTTTAACTTCCTTTTCATTTCCCCCACATTGGTGACCCCGACGTGAGTCATGATCGGTTTGTTTCCGCGTCGATCGCGCGTTTGGTATTGGTCTCGATCGTTCCGCGAACGTTTCGCGTCCGCCTAAAAACCGTCGATACGGTTAGCGGGAGACCCTACTGCCCTTCTTAAAGGCGTTTTCCAGGATTGTTCCTGTTGCTCCCTCCGCGCATCGCTCGTTGCTCGCTTGGGGGGGAATGATGTGGCGTACGGAAGATTGCCCTTAGTACGATATATAACCACCAGGTGAATTCTAGGCGCGAGCCTCCCGGTTTGGTTTCTCGTTGGAGCTTGATGCTCGGGTCGTTAATATATACGCGTTTCATTCATCCTTAGATCACCCCGCGTCTAAGGCAGGGATCCGCTGCATTGCCTTACTGACGAGTCCAGTGACGGATCCCGGGACGAAACGCATTACCGTAACTTCTTCCCCACTATAATTGCAATCGCCACACGTTCTCGCGTCGTTGTCGCCTTTGTATAGTGACGCCAATTTCAACATTCCCACTCGCCACTTACAAAAGCGATTTACAAAACAAAAAATTCATTTCATACCAATTTTACGTACTAACAGAGAGGAAATGAGAGTGCTCACGCCCAGGGATTCGTTGTCCCCGAGTACAAGTGCTACACCAAGCGGCCAATCATAGCAAAATAGTAGGAATCTAACCGTTTTAGTTCAACGCTAGCAAAGACAAGAACCTATTTAGTTCAACGCTAGCATATACAAGAACCTATTTGGACTTCCGTTTCCGGGATAGAAGTGTGAGCAGTGCGAAAAGAGTGTGAGAAGAATAGAAGTGAAAAGGGTGGAAAAAAGAGAGAAAGAGGACTGAAAGAGAGAAGAGAGGAGTGTCGGTGGAGGAGAAAAGGTGGAAAGTGGAGGAGAAGTAGAGGAAAGAGTGGAAAGGAGAAAAAGGAAGGAGAGTGAGTGGTGTGTGAGGTTAGGAAGGACGGAAAGGAGCGGGACAGATAGGAAGGACAAGAAAAGGCGGGAAAGAGGGTTAGGAGAAAGGGACATCTGTCGGAGGAAAAAGAAAAAGGGAAGGTGTCGGTAAGGTAGAGAGGTAGGCAAGTAGAGAAAGAGAATGGGGAACGAAGATAGAATAAAGGAGGGAAAGGAAATAGAGAGAGAGGAGGAACAGGGGAAAAAGAAAGGAAGACCTTCAAGGGTGGAGGTGATGCAAAAGGCAGGTAGAGAAAGAAGGAATAGTTCATGCTTGGAGGACATGTGGAAAAGAAAGAGAGAGGAGTTGGAAAGCGAAGGAAAGGAAGAGGGGGAGGAGATAGAAGGGTTGAAAGCATTCCGAACAAGCAAAAAAATTCAAAGATCGCCGGAGAAGGGACAGGTGAAGGAAAGGGGAGGAATGGAGAAATTAGAAATGATGATGAGGGAAATGTGGTTGGAAATGGGGAGGGGATTCGAAGAGATTAAAGGGCAGGGGAAAAAGATGAAAGAGGAACTGAAGGAGGAAATAGAGGGATTAAAGAGGGAAATAGAGGTAAGGGAGGAGATATGGAGTAGAGAGAGGGAAGAGTTAAAAGAAACGATAAAGGAATTGAGAGAGGAGTTGAAAACAAAAGGAATAGAAAAAATAGAGGAAGTAGAGAAGAGAATAAAGGTGTTAGAAGAGGGAAAGGGAAAAGATAGGGGGGTGGAAGGAAAAGGGGAGACGGAGGTAACAAAGAAAATGAAAGAGATAGAAAAGAGGTTAGAATGGAGGGAAAGAGAGGAAAGAAGGAGAAATATAGTGATAAGGGGGTTAGAAACAAAGGCGGGAAAGGAAAGGGAGGGTGTAGAGAAAATCATGAAAGAGATAGGAGGAGAGGTAAAAATAGAAAAGATAAAGAGAATAGGGGTAAAAGGGTTAGTGGTGGTAAGACTAGGAGACGAAGAACAGAAGAAAAAGGTAATGGAAGGAAAGAAGACATTGAGGGGATGGAAGGAAAGGATCGAGGATGATCTAACTTATGAGGAAAGGAAGATGATGTGGCGATTGAGAGAGATAGCGGAAAAGGGAAAGGAAAGGGGGAGGAGAGCGTGGGTAAAATATGGGAGGATACAGATTGAAGGGGAATGGTGGAGATGGGACGAGGAAGAGGAGGTTTTAAGAAATGGAAAGGGAGAAAAAAGGGGGGAGGAGGAAAGGGGAGACTTACAAGTGGTGGGGGAAGGAGAAAGGGGGAAGAGGACAGAGAGGAACTGAAAAAGGGAAAAGAAGAAGGGAGTGGGGAAGGACAAAAACAGAGGAAGGAGGAGTGTAGAAGGCAGGTAGAGGAGAAGAAAAAAGAAAAGAAAAAAGGGGAAGAGAGGGGAAAGGAGAGGGTAGTGAAATTGGGATTTCGGAACGTGGCGGGGCTGGGGGGAAAGGATGAGGAATTTTGGAAGTGACTAAATGAGTGGGAGGTATTGGTATTAGTGGAGACATGGATGGATGAAAGGGGATATGAAAAGATGAAGCAAAGGTTTCCAAGGGGGTATGAATGGGTAATACAATGGGCAGGGAGAAAAAGTAAAAAAGGGAGGGCGATGGGGGGAATGGTAATGGGGGTAAGAAAGGATAGTGTGCAAGAAAAAATTGAAGTAAAGCAAGAGATGGAAGGATTAGTGTCGGCAAAGGTCAGAATAGGAAAAGAAGTATGGAGAATTGGGGGGGTATACATTAACGGAGATATAGAGAGGAAGCTGGAGGGAATAGAGGGGTGGATGGAAGAAAAAGAAAATGGGGTAAATACAATAATAGGGGGAGACTTCAACGCAAGAACGGGAAGGGAGGGAGGGGAAAAAGCGGAGGACCAGGAAGAGCAGGGAGGCAGGAGATCGAAAGATAGAAAGATAAATAGGGAAGGAAAAAAACTAATAAAATGTTTGGAGGAAAAAGGGTGGATGATTTTAAACGGAGGGGTAGAAGGGGATGAGGAGGGGGAATTTACATATACAGGAGGAACAGGGAACTCTGTAATAGATTATGCGATAGGGGACAGAGAGACGAAGGATAAGGTGATGAAAATGGTGGTAGGGGACAGGGTAGAGTCTGATCACCAACCATTGGAGGTCTGGATAAGGGTAGAAGGGGAAGGAAGGGGAAAGAGGAGGGAAAGAACAAGAGGGGCAGTAAGGGGAACATGGACAAGGGAGGGACAGCAAGAATTTAGGAATGAATGAGGAAGGGTAGAGTTAGTAGGGTTAGGACAGAGAAGTGTAGAGGAGGAAATGAGAGAGATGATAGAAAGGATTAAGGGGGCGATAAAGAGGGTAGGGGATGAAGGGGGAAGGAGAAGGAAAGGAGGAAAATGGTGGGATGAAAAATGTAGAAATGACAAGAAAAAAGTGAGACAAGAATTGAGGGAATGGGGAAAGAGGGGAGGGGAAGGACTGGAGTATAAGAAAAAGAAGAAGGAATACAAGGAAATATGCGAAAGAAAGAAGAGAGAGGAGAACCGAAGAGTAGAGAGGGAAATAGAAGCGGCGAGGACATAAGGAGATGTATGGGAAATTATAAACAGGGAAAGGAAAAAGAGAAAGAGCGTGGAGGAAGGAATAGAAGCAATAGAGTGGAAAGAATATTTTATGGGGTTGTTAGGGGGGGTGGAGGAAAGGGTGGTAAGGGGTCAGGAGAGGGAAGGAAGGAGGGGAGGAGAAGGCGGGATGGAGAGGGAAGAGATAAGGAAAGCATTGAGGAGTATTAAAGAGGGGAAGGCAATAGGAGTGGATGGGATTCCAGGAGAAGCGTGAAAGTAGGAGAAGTGTGAAAAAGGGAACAGGGAAGAAGGTGGAAGAGTACAGGGGAGTAACGATAATGCAGGCAACGTTAAAAAATATATACAACGGTATTAGCGGAAAGATTAAGAAAAGAGGTAGAGGAAAAAGGTATTATTCCACAGAATCAGACGGGCTTTCGAAGAGGAATGGGCACTATGGACAATATATACGTGCTGAATTATCTGGCTCAAAGAAGAATAGAGAGGGCGGGAGGGAAAGGAGAAATGGTTGCGGTATTTTTGGATTTGAAAGCCGCGTTTGATTCGGTGGATAGAGGAATATTGATTACAGCTATGAGGAAAGAGGGGTAAGGGAAGGGTTGATAGAAAGAGTAGAGGAGGTGTACAGAGTGACAAAGAGTAGAGTAAGGGTGGGAGGGGAAATTGGGAGAGGTGTTTTGGGCGGCGAGGGGAGTCAGACAGGGATGCCCGTTAAGCCCCTTATTATTTAATTTACTAACCGCAGATATGGAGGACGAGGTAAGGAGGGGGAGGTGGGGAGGAGTACAGCTGGGGGAGGAAAGAATATACACCTTGGCATACGCGGACGATGTGGTGATGCTGGCGGAAAACGAAGCGGATATGAGGGCGATGCTGTGTAGAATGGAAAGATATATGGAGAGGAAAAGACTGGAGGTAAATTTAGAGAAGACGAAGGCGATGAGTTTTAAGAGGGGAGGAGGGAGGAGAAAGAAAATGGAGGTAAGATGGAAAGGAAACAGAATAGAGGAAATGAGAGAAATGAGCTATCTAGGGTATGTGTTCAACAATAGGGCGGGGCAAGAGTCGCAAGTTAGGGAAAGGGTGAGAAAAGCAGCGGTGGTTATGGGTCAAGTATGGGGAATAGGAAAGAGAAGGTGTGGAAGGGATTGGGAAAGAAGAGTATAGTTATTCGATAGGTTGATGTGAACGATTATGGGATACGGAGTGGAAATATGGGGCTGGGAGGAAAGGAGAGAGGTAGAGAGGATACAGGAGAGATATTTAAGGTGGACTCTGGGAGTGAATTGGAGGACGCCATGATATTTAATAAGGGAAGAATTACAGAGGAACAAGTTAAGACTGAGAGCAGCGGAAAGGGCATGGAAATTCGAAAGAAGATTAGAGCAGGGAAAAGGAGGGGAATTAGCGAGGAAATGCTGGAAGGAAATAAGACGGAGAGAGGGGAGGGAGGCGAAATTAACGGACTGGGAGGAAGAGAGAAGAAAAATTATAAGAGGTGACGAGGAAGGGAGGGAGGGGGAGGGGATATTAATTCAGTACATAAATATCACTAATATCATTGTTCTCGATTTTTTTCACATTCTTTAACTTCATACGTCGTAATAAAAAAGTAAAAAGCAATGTTTCCGTACTTCCTACGGATTGTAAATTATTCTACTATGTAATACAACATTGGAAACTGTACAAAAATACTTATTGCGTAAGGAATGTACGAAAATTATACATGTTACTAGCTGTAATCGGTAAAAAGTACGGAAACATCGGTTTTTATTTTTTTTAATTATCACGTATTAAAGTAAAATATGTTTAAATAAATTGAGGTTAATAGTATGACCCCCTCATTCGATTGTACCCCTTATGGAATAGTGAGTAAGTAGGCATGCAATTATTATCGATGAGACTCACCTATTCGGAGAGGAATTCACCTGCTGCTTGAACACCGATCCCTCTGGGTCAGTGGCCGATCTCGGTCGTTAGGGGATGATGCAAACCGTAGGTCCTGCTGGTCGCAGGTATTCGGTACCACACAAATGCACCTTACGTTTGCAACACTCCGCGTTCACCAACACCGATCACTTCATTGAAGGAGCATTTGAGCTTCTAATCACTTATAACCGCGGAACACACCGAATTAAAATCCCCACGGTCTTGAATCTTTTTGGAACGAGATCGTTCCTACGTTTAAAAATAATTCAATGCGGTTCGCGGCGGTCGGTACGGGTACTTCTCGCGATACATCCATTCCGCGGATGTCGCGTTGTGTCGGCACTCTGCAGCGAAGAAAAAGAAGAGGTTGAAGCCCTCAGCGGCGGAAATCATGATCGATACTAACGATTTTTTCCGAAGTCTCTTTCCTTTGAGAACAATGAGTGTGTGTGTGTGTGTGTGTGTGTGTGTGTGTGTGTGTGTGTGTGTGTGTGTGTGTGTGTGTGTGTGTGTGTGTGTGTGTGTGTGTGTGTGTGTGTGTGTGTGTGTGTGTGTGTGTGTGTGTGTGTGTGTGTGTGTGTGTGTGTGTGTGTGTGTGTGTGTGTGTGTGTGTGTGTGTGTGTGTGTGTGTGTGTGTGTGTGTGTGTGTGTGTGTGTGTGTGTGTGTGTGTGTGTGTGTGTGTGTGTGTGTGTGTGTGTGTGTGTGTGTGTGTGTGTGTGTGTGTGTGTGTGTGTGTGTGTGTGTGTGTGTGTGTGTGTGTGTGTGTGTGTGTGTGTGTGTGTGTGTGTGTGTGTGTGTGTGTGTGTGTGTGTGTGTGTGTGTGTGTGTGTGTGTGTGTGTGTGTGTGTGTGTGTGTGTGTGTGTGTGTGTGTGTGTGTGTGTGTGTGTGTGTGTGTGTGTGTGTGTGTGTGTGTGTGTGTGTGTGTGTGTGTGTGTGTGTGTGTGTGTGTGTGTGTGTGTGTGTGTGTGTGTGTGTGTGTGTGTGTGTGTGTGTGTGTGTGTGTGTGTGTGTGTGTGTGTGTGTGTGTGTGTGTGTGTGTGTGTGTGTGTGTGTGTGTGTGTGTGTGTGTGTGTGTGTGTGTGTGTGTGTGTGTGTGTGTGTGTGTGTGTGTGTGTGTGTGTGTGTGTGTGTGTGTGTGTGTGTGTGTGTGTGTGTGTGTGTGTGTGTGTGTGTGTGTGTGTGTGTGTGTGTGTGTGTGTGTGTGTGTGTGTGTGTGTGTGTGTGTGTGTGTGTGTGTGTGTGTGTGTGTGTGTGTGTGTGTGTGTGTGTGTGTGTGTGTGTGTGTGTGTGTGTGTGTGTGTGTGTGTGTGTGTGTGTGTGTGTGTGTGTGTGTGTGTGTGTGTGTGTGTGTGTGTGTGTGTGTGTGTGTGTGTGTGTGTGTGTGTGTGTGTGTGTGTGTGTGTGTGTGTGTGTGTGTGTGTGTGTGTGTGTGTGTGTGTGTGTGTGTGTGTGTGTGTGTGTGTGTGTGTGTGTGTGTGTGTGTGTGTGTGTGTGTGTGTGTGTGTGTGTGTGTGTGTGTGTGTGTGTGTGTGTGTGTGTGTGTGTGTGTGTGTGTGTGTGTGTGTGTGTGTGTGTGTGTGTGTGTGTGTGTGTGTGTGTGTGTGTGTGTGTGTGTGTGTGTGTGTGTGTGTGTGTGTGTGTGTTGGTATATAGGAAACACCATGAACTGTATGGGTGGGATATATGTGAGTTTGCATATTCGTGTGAGTGGATCGCGAGAAACAACGACATCCCCTCCAGAATTGTCGCGCCACGGATCGCGTGATGCGCGACAGCGAATGATAATTACCGACATGATGGTCCCCTCTATTAATTTATGCGTGCGCAACTATCCCTTCTTGATCGCGATCTCGGGAGCTCGATGCGAGCGGATCGATCGTCACTCTGATTTCGGACGGGAACGGAAACAGTCGAAACGGAGTCCGTTGGACGAGAAACGGTGCGTGGTCGAAGAATCAAACTGATTCAGTGCGAGAATCAAACTGCTTCTCGCGCTTTCGCCGCGTATGCGCCTCAAACTGAGGAGTCGCGTGTTCAAACCGAGCCGTGGCACAGCCCATCGTAGATTAATACTATCATAATCTATTAAATCAATTCATTAGCTTTGATTCACAAAGTGCACGCGGTTGCCGGGAATCTCGGCTTGGGGCGCATACGGAGGCGGGGCGTGAGTCGTAGGTTTCGGTAAATATTTCGGAAAGTAGTACAATCTCGCACACCGTTTGTCGCCGAACGAAAAGTAAAAGTGTTTTTAGTCGCCGTCGTCGACTCCACCCGGAGTCCGCGAGTAAAATTTGATCCTTTTGATTGTTGCGCGACGAACTGTCGACGGATCACGTCAAGGATTGTATCGGCATATCTTAGTCGTGCAGGGGCGAATATAAATTTGATAACGACGAAGGCGGATACGAATTCTCCATCGTTGCCGGAGATCGCTTAGGGATCGCGTCAGACGTGCCTTCTTGCGAACTCTTAGGCATCGCGGTGCATTCGATCTTTGACTTCCCGTTACGAGTGGCGGCGTCAAATCATTCGTGATTTGGCACCGTTCTCGGATGCGTAATTCGCACCTGCGGGGTCGGACGATCGACGGAACCGGACACGAATCCTCCATCGTTACCGGAGATTGCTTGGGGATCGCGTCCAAC
This sequence comes from Perdita meconis, assembly GCA_030770465.2. Taxonomy (NCBI): domain Eukaryota; kingdom Metazoa; phylum Arthropoda; class Insecta; order Hymenoptera; family Andrenidae; genus Perdita; species Perdita meconis. Next base: position 15,032 of record JASKOS020000045.1, read on the forward strand.
GTGCCCCCTTGCAAACTCTTGGGTCTCGCGGTGTATTCGGTCCTAGGCTCCTCGTAGTCAAAAGGAGTGTCAACGCACCCCTGGTGTGACTCGCTGATTCTTCGCTCGTAAGTCGACCACATTGTGAGTAACAACGGTGTCGTGGCGCCCTTTACCCTCCCAGCTGCGTGCAACCTCCCTGGTGCGCAGACCGGACGAGCCACGCGATCCGGAGCCGGAGACCGTGACCCGCCCACAATCGCCCGAGGGTTTCAATCACCGCTAAGCTGTTCGGCCCAGGGCGACCTCCCCTCCGCTCCGTCGCCCTTAAACTGCTAGTGACTCTATTCCCTGACTGCAGTCCCTTTCCTATCCTACCTGCAACCTATCTATCCAAACTCTGCGCCACTGTGTCCCGGTTGTCAGGGGGCAACCGTTTGGTGTAGGCACCCGCAGAGTCCCTCTCGTGAAGGCCACCGTACCGCGCGATGGGGTTTTGGAGGGTTCACCACGGCCTCCTCGGGGCGCACGCGTCGTCGACGTGAGTGCGCCCGGAGTTTTAGGTGTGTTTCAGTGGGTTCACTACGTCCACTAATGCTTAGTGTGTGTCTTAGTTTCTTTGTTTGTTTTCTTTTCTTCGTTGCGGGGTTCACCACGGCCCTGGACGAAAGACAGGCTGACATCAGGAGCGTCATACTTCTCCATGCGTCGTGATAGCTAACGTGTCCCTGATTTTTTTCATAATTTTTCATCCAATAGTTTAGGAGAAATTGGCCAATAACGTAAAGATCTTGAGTTTCTTGTACAAGCCTCGAGCACGGCGAGTAGTAGGCGCTACGCGTAGCTTGCGCACCGTCGCTGGTCGGCCGAGCGCTCGCTATTCGCGCTCTCTGATTGGTCGGGGTTTTTCGTTAATAACTCGTTAACAAAGCTTCGGAGGACATTTTTGCAAAGGAAAATGTTGTTTAGAATCACCCCAGGAATCCACCCTTTCCGGGTCCCACACTTAGTTTGGGACACCCTGTATATGTACTTTCATATGCATTTGATTCCGTTATTAGAAGAAATTTTGCGTGTGTTAAATTGTCATCTAGTAATTCTTTCAGATTTTTCGGTTGCGAATCCCAAGCATGAAAAATAAAAAACTTTAAAAAATGCTGAACAATGCAGATTTTGTATTAAAGTTTTAAAGTGCCCACTTTTTTATTTTTACTATTTATTATTTTCAATTTTTTTCAAATTGTTTTGTAGAGTAGCCGTAGTTAAAAAATCAAAAACCGAATTTTTCAGGGTATTTTGGGCAAAATCGTGATAAATACATTTCATTTTTACATTCTCTTTATAAAGTGAATGTATTATGTAATTTTTAATGTTTCTGCATTGGAGAGAATAATGTATGTAAGTACAAGATAGAATTTTAATTTTCTCAAATGAAAATGTGTAGTCTTCTTATTTAAAGAAACATCAACTGTTTCTCTAATGTTGTTCGTAGCCTAATGAGTAAGATATGTACCTGTGGAAATACACCAAACTCTTTGACATAGCTCGTGCCCCCATATAATTTTTTGCCCCATATAATTTTTTTTTCGTTATAAACTACATGACAACAAATAATATTCACTTAGAAACATTTTATAAATGGGGCATTCCACGCCAAATCGGCCTATCGGAAACCTTTGGGTCTTCGATTTTGCTTTTTAATATGTTTTAGTACTCATTCAAAGGAGCTTCCATGATTTTTTTTCAAATTTTTTTGGCCTATAGTTTTTGAGATATGAATTTTTCAAGAATTTGATATTTTTTTCAATTACTTGTAACTTTTCGAAAATTGAACCGATTTCGATGATTTTTTTCAAAATTTTTGTTTTTAAACATACTTTTCGAAAAAAAATGAAAAAAAAATTTTTGACTTATTTTTATCGAGTATTTTTGTATTTCGAGATTTGAGACCGTTTTTTAAAAATGTTTATACCCATCGATTTTTTTGAGAAAATTTGTGAAAAAACTTACACATATTTTACGAATTTTAAACATCACTCGATAATAGGCAACACATAACTTATAATTTTTTTCGATTTTCAAATTTTTTTTCACTCAAATTTTTGATTTCTATTTCCATGTCTTATTATTTATTATTATGAATATAATAGAAGCTTGTTACTTATTACTTATTACTTTTATTTATTATATATAATAAATTAGATTATTCCCAAAAACACTATTGTTTTTCTTTTTATTGTATTTGTCTAATAAGTAACAAGCTTCTCTTATATTCATAATAATAAATAATAAGACATGGAAATAAAAATCAAAAAATTTGAGTGAAAAAAAATTTGAAAAATCGGAAAAAATTATAAGTTATGTGTTGTCCATTATCGAGTGATGTTTAAAGTTCGTGGAATATGTGTAAGTTTTTTCACAAATTTTTTCAAAAAAATCGATTGGTATAAACATTTTTAAAAAACGGACTCAAATCTCAAAATCCAAAAATACTCGTGTTACGTCCCGCCCTAAAATCGCGCTCCGTAACCAAAAACCGCTACCACTGTCCCGGTAAACGCGCAAATCCCCGACTTACAATAATAATAATTAATGATTACTCACGATAATTATGAAGCCTGGGGTATCCGTCTGCGTTAATCCAAACACTCTCGCACCGTTCTTCTCACGAAGTTCAGAGTCAAACTAACTGCAATCACCTGACGGCTACCCCCGGCGACATAGAAACCTGACCAAGACCTTCACACACGTGAAGATCTCAGTCGGGCAATCGCGCGTAGCATCCGTAGAAAAACGCTGACAACCTTGTTAAACGTTATTCGAAGTCGCCCGGCTCACGCCACCGGGCCGCGAACGCGCGATTACCTCCGGAAGAGCGCGAGACGTTGCATCGGCAAAAGATAACGTCCAAGGCCCTCAGCTCGGACGCTGCGTCGCAGCATCCGCGGGAGAATTCGCTGACACCCCGATAAGCGTCCCGCGGATCCACCTGGCACGTGCCGCTGCATGCCCACCGGCACGCGCCAACCCCCACACCTTCAGAAAGGCGTGGGCATAACGATGAAGATTCCCCACTGGACCACCGCGAAGTAGAAGGGATAAATCCCATAATATATATATTGGGACGAGACCTAATTAGCACAGAATGTTTTTTTTCAATCAAGAAGTCAGAATCGAGAGTCTAGTAGAAAAGAGTGAGAATCAGAACAAGTTCAGAGAGTGAAGTAAAAGAAGTGACAACCGATAAAGAGAGAACAGTAGTAGTGACCCAGCGGGAATCTTCATTGAATTAATTATGTAAGTTAATTTTAACAAATATTTAATACTTACGATTATATCTTCATTGTCCGCAAATATTTTATATCTACCATCATATTTCCGTTGTCCGCGAATATTTCATACTTACCGTATAACAAGTGCAGCGTTAACCCCGTCTTGACTCAGAATTCCACACTAACTGAAAACACTGCCACCCTTCCTCACCCTTCCGAGAGACGGTTTGTTTAGTGACATCTTCTTCGTAGTGTCAACTGATTGAACCCGCTCGACCAGAGACGGTGTTCTCTTTTGAATGCGAAGTCGCTCGCGTCTCTAGAAAATACCCCTTCTGCAGTTTGAGCGATCGAACCAGTCTTGACAAGGCTGAGTTCTCACTCAAAATCAGAAGAGACGAAAACAATTGCATCGTTATCGTTTATGCCAAACCGAAATCTCGTGATCCCTCAACACACCGACGTTTCAATACACATCTTCTTCGTGGCATCGAGTGATTGAACCCGCTCTTCGGAGACGGTGTTCTCTCTCGAACACGAAGTCGTTTGCTTAACACATTTGTCCCCTATGACCAGGAGTGACCAAGCACGTTCTTCGTGAACGGAGTTTGCCCCCTGACATAGGGCTGACCAGAATCGTTTGATTAAACCATTTCGAATTCGACTACAGAGACAATATTGTACAACAACCCTCCAAATGAGTCCCCCAACCTCCGCCGATCAGCGCGAGCACGAACAAGTAGGTGTCTGAGCATTTCCCGCCAATTTAAAGCACTCCTCTGTCAAACAATTATAGTAAAGACTTTATCTTATCTTTTTACCGTAAGGATTTGAGCCGCACCCGCAGGCGGAATTACAGACGCTCTCGGTCGCGCTTGACCAATACTCAACTCAAAATCCCGCAGGGAATAATCGAGGCCCTCGAGCTGCTGACTATACACTTAAAAAGGGAAATAGAAATCGCCAAAGCAACTGAAGCCCTCGAGGCCCTAGAAATTTAAGCGGAATTTGTTAAACCCAAACAGGGTCAAATAAACAAGAATTTAACTATAACCCAGTTTCGTTCACTAACCTACATTTTCCTCACTTATCCTCGAGCGATAGATCCCGGGATCTGCTCAAAAGCGAAACAACGATCTTGAATTTTAGCCGCTCGAAGTTCAGGATCGTTATCCCGCCAAACCAATTGGATACGTAACAAGCTAACAGCAGTTAGAAATAAATTTTGGTGACAGCGGTGGGATACGTTTCGCAATAATTGAGGAAAATAACTATTGAAATTGATAGATTGACAAAATGGCGAACAGAGACGACGTGTTTTCCGAAGACGAATTGCGCGCTCAAACCGAAGCATTACGAAATATAGGAGAGGAGGTCGCACGAATATTAGAACGCGACGATACCGGTGTCATCTCCCAATTCATTTTTCAATCCAGATTATGGGAAAACAAATTCAGTTTGTTAAATACTTTAGTAAACCGCGTATCGTTGTTAGAAGAAAACAATTCTGCAACCGCTCACGCAGCACCCGATCACACCCCCGTCTACCCCAGGAACCCTCCCTCTTACGCACCAAATCATAGCAATCCGGTCCCTGAAATTCCTAGACATCTTCTAAGCCCCTTCACTCCCGACGTGCCACAATCAATCAAAACCAAAGACGCACTAGAAACCATACCCGTCTTTGATGGATATAAACCGACAGTTTTTCAATTCTTAAAAGCATGCGACCGTGCAAAATCCATGCTTCACGTTAGGCAAGAACCTCAACTCAAAAATCATGGAAGCTCCTTTGAATGAGTACTAAAACATATTAAAATTTCAGAAAAATCGAAGACCCAAAGGTTTCCGATAGGCCGATTTGGCGTGGAATGCCCCAAATACTTTTAAAATATTTAATCAAAGAATGAACATCAAAGTACATTATTTTCGTACACGTTTGACTCTTGCAGTTCATCTAGTAATCTATTCTAACAAGGGACATTTCCCAAGTGTAAAATGCTGAATTTAATGAAATTAAACTACTGTTCTTAAAAAGATATTTGGCTCATGTTTTTTTTATATCGGCATTCGTCCACATCTAAGGGGTGAAAACAGCCCTCAAAGTTGGAGACGGCAAACATATTTTCTTCAATATCTTGAAAACTATTCGCTGTAGAAAAATGTGTTTTATATATTTATTTTTATGTGTTTCTCACTGAAATCGGCATGTGACATTTGGGAAACATCTCTTATAAATTACGGATACTGTTTAATATTTCGTCTTTGAAAATGTTGTCTTAAATATAAAATATAAAAAAATATTTGTAACTTATAGAACAATATAGATTCTTAAAATTGTTCAAAAAAATTTCTATATGTATATGTACCAATATATTTTTTCGAATTATCTAAAAAAATTAGGAGCATTTTGATTGTTATTTGTATTTTTCGATACATGCGTAATAATCATGCCACATCTTCCACGATGTTTCTATTTTTCCATAAAATAGAATTGGAAAAAAAAAATTTTACTTCTCAAGGAATCGATCTCACGACCTCGCTGTTACGAAACATGCATCAGTCTATTCGCCCAACACACTTCTATAAAATTATTTATAGTATATCCTAAAATATGTAATTTATTTGTTAATTCTATCGATCGATGTGTTCGACCTCGAAATTCGAGCCAGGGATCTGTGATGTCTGTTTACTGTTTCGGTAAACGGCAACGGCGATGCCAGAATCGTGACATCGTGGCACGCGGGGCAACGCAGACAGCGCACACGACAGGAGCAGAGGTTGCGTGTGTGAAATGCGATGAACGCAATGCGTGAGATGGTGTGAGACGGCGCGGCGGTACGCCATGGCAGGGGTAGGTAGGCGTTTGTCTCACATCTCACATTCAACAATTTTGACATTTTAGCATTGCTGATCTTGAGCAACGTCGCTCGACAGCGATTTTCATTTATCCTTATCGTTTTATCCTAGAGAGTGCGACTCGGAAAGGGAAACGCAACGTCCTGTTTAATAACATATAAATATAATTTTGGTATAAGACTATGGTAATTATTTACATTAAGGGCTTCCTCACCGATTTTGATGACCTTGAAATATGTTGTCAAGGTCATCATTCTGAACAACTTTTTCCTACACATGTTACCGCCGCTCGGCTTTAGTTTCCGAGATATTCGCAAAAAAAGTTTCAATATTTAAAAGACTGATCGGCATAGGTCGAGGTTAGATTTGAAATTGTGGCCGCCGATAAGGCGGCCACGGTCACACCTTAAAACGACTTCAATCAGTTGAGAACCCCTATCTTGTCTGTTTATGTTTACAAACTGAAACGTGAAATGGATCGTGTCGAACGCGAACGAACTTAGCAGTAAATATAGAGCGTATTTAGCGAGAAATAAAGGCTGTAGCGTGAGAGCGAAATTTCTAGAAGCGGTTAACTTCGCGAAATTATCGATCGAAAGAATATTCTAGAAGCGGCTAGTTTCGCGAAACTTCCAGAAATGCATAGACCGCGAGCTTGCGCCTAACGACGAGATTGTTGATTTCGCGGTCCGCTGATAGCAACGAACGGGTATAAATCAAGCATTTTCGGAGGCACGAGTCTCTTTTCCGCTGCTCCGAGAGAGAGGACGAGGTAAGACCATCGGCCGCTATCGGACGGCAGGATAGGGCTTCGGCAGGAGAGTTCGGCGATAATACCTGGACGCCTGGTCGGATGTTAGGGAGGAGCATACTCCAGCAGGAGAGTTCGGCGATAATACCTGGACGCCTGCTTGGAGGAGCACGGTTAGGGACACCGGTAGGAGAGTTCGGCGATAATACCTGGACGCCTACCCGGAGAAACGCGGTTAGGGACTCCGACAGGAGAGTTCGGCGATAATACCTGGACGCCTGTTCGGATGATAGGAAATAGCATACTCCGGTAGGAGAGTTCGGCGATAATACCTGGACGCCTACTAGGAGGAGCAGGGTTAGATAGTTACGATGGGAGAGTACGGGAATGTTCCTGGACGCCTGACCGATGAGGAGAGTTCGGCGATAATACCTGGACGCCTGTTCGGAGGATAGAAATAGCATACTCCGGTAGGAGTGTTCGGCGATAATACCTGGACGCCTACTAGGAGGAGCATGGTTAGATAGTTACGATGGGAGAGTACGGGAATGTTCCTGGACGCCTGACCGATGAGGAGAGTTCGGCGATAATACCTGGACGCCTATCGGTCGAGGAGAGTACAGAGCATTTCCTGGACGCCCGAAAGTATTTGAATTTCGAGAAATTTACATTGAAAGATCTATATCTTGTCGATCGTATTATAGAAAGCGAAAGGTCGAGAACGTTTAGAAACGAAATTTTGTATCCCAATTCCTATGAAATCCATGTATTACACAATGTCCTCAATAAATCCTTTTGTCTGTCCAGAAAATTCTTATACTACGATTCATTTTGCTACAAGGCTAATATTCCCCGTTATTGAACACGGAAAGAACATTATGTTGGACATATTGCAGACTTTTTATTTGGTCGATGCCATAATTTTGACAATAAAATAACTGCATTTTTTGAAATAATGGCCGAAATATTTCCTGTTATATAGGATTAATAAGAAGAAGCGAGTGACGTGGTATACTTTCAATATACTTAAATCAGTCGTTTTTCCGTAGCGCGCCTCGCGCGCAAAAAATATAACATCCCCTTTTTCCATGGCAGACCACCGAGCGTAGACAGTATTTTCAAAGTTGAACCCTTGCTTTCCAGGTAGTGGGGGGAGGCTCCGCGCTCTCAACCCCCCACCAGGGGCCCTGCACCCGGTTTGCCAGTTTTTCAAATCTAACCCTGACCTATTCCGATTAGTCTTTTAAATATTGAAACTTTTTTTGCGAATATCTCGGAAACGAAGGCTGAGCGGCGGTAACGTGTATAGGAAAAAGTTGTTCAGAATGATGACCTTGACAACATATTTCAAGGCCATCAACATCGATGAGGAAGCCCCTAATGTAAATAATTACCAAGACTATTTCTCGAATAATAGAATGAAATTATAATTTGCGAATTTTTCACATTGAACCTTTGAATGCACGAGGCAGTCACGTTTTTATTAAAATCGTGGTGGGCCCCTTGGACCACCCAGAAATACAAGTTAGACTGCCATAAATTAGCGCCGAGTCATCCTTGAGGACTAAAAACTTCGGGAAAACATTAACATTCAGAAAAGCTTCTAAAAAAGAGAGATCGGTTAGGTAGTCAGTCGAAATTAGATGTGTACAGCGGTTTTCGTGTCAGGAGTTTTACAAAATACATACATCAGTTTCTTACTAGAAATCTCTGTTCTTATAACAGAATTACAGATATTCGACATTTTTTAAAATTCTTTACAAGAACAAATACTTACCACTACTTTTGATTTTAATTTCCATAATAAATAACGCTGTAATGAAAAGCCAGTGCTAATTGATACATTCGAATATGTGTAATGTGAAAAAGGGAAGATGCCTGTAGTGACACTAAAAATTATGGTTTTGATATATGCTATCATAGAATCACCGTCGGTAGTTACAGGTTCTTGTAAATGCTAGCGTTGAACTAAATGGGTTCTTGTACATGCTAGCGTTGAACTAAATGGGTTCTTGTTAGAAAAATAATCCCTAGCAGTCAGCAGAATGGTTGGTAAGAGTGTGTGCGTATGTGTGTAAGATCGCACGTGTTATGTGCGCGTTAACTAACGTTTTGTTTAACTTTTGTTTATACTCAGTATTTATCATTTCATTAAAAGCCTAATTACTAAACAAACGCCTGGAGACTTTTTCTAATTATTTTTCCCAACAGGTTATGGGCCCAGGTTGCCAGGTTGCCAGGTTGCCGGGTTGCTAGGTTAGAATATCCACGTGTTGCGTTGAAAGTTAAAAAAAAATTGTTTAAAAGGAAAGGAAAACCGTAAAGCAATGGCGGTAACCTTGGAAGAATTAAGTCGAATAGTAAAACTAGAAAGTAAAGATAATTTCAAAGTATGGAAATTCGAAGTAGACATACTAATAAAAGCAAATGGACTCTACGACTACGTGGCGGGAAAATTGAAATTAGAAGAATGTGCCATGGAGGAAGCCAAGAGTGAATGGCAAGTAAAAGATGCGAAAGCCCAAAGAATTTTGATAACGACAATTTCTAAAACATGTTTAACGCACATTATAAACTGCACAACAAGTAAAGAAATGTATGCGAAGCTAATAAACATCTTCGAAGGCGATCTGGATGTGTATAAATGTGCACTTCTACAACAGTTTTTTAATTTTACGTACAAAAAAGAAGTAGACATGGCAACCTTCATAAGCGAACTAGAAAATATGGCGTCTAAACTAAGAAATTTAGACAACAACATAAGCGATGAAATGATAATATCAAAAATACTTTCTTCATTACCAGAGAAGTACAAACACTTTGCGAGTGCTTGGGAATCAACAGCGAAGAATCAGAAGACTCTAGCAAATCTAACGTCAAGATTACTTACAGAAGAAAGAAGACACACAACCAAAGAAGAAACAGTGGCCTTCCAAACGACTGAAAAGAAATGCTTCAAATGCAATAAGGTGGGTCATTTTGCAGCGAAATGTAAAGTAAAAGAGGTTCCGAAATGCAGTATATGTAAAAAGAACAATCATAATGACAGTGATTGTTATTTTAAGAAAAATAGACAGAAGTTCCAGGTGCAAAGTAAAAAGTTCTCAAAGGTATCGTTTCTGGCGGATACTAGTGAAATGAGGAAAGATGATTGGGTGGTAGACTCAGGATCTACATCACATCTAACAAATAATAAAACTCATCTCTTGAATCAGAAGTCATTGGAAACTGACATTGGTGTTGCGAATAAAAACGCCAGCATGAAAGCATGTGCGGTTGGTGCAGTACAGTCAGACCAGTGTACTCTGAAGAATGTCCTATATGTTCCAGAACTTCGCAAGAAACTGCTTTCGGTAAACGCAATAACAGAAAATGGTGGCGTGATAACGTTTGCAAAAGATAGAGTTCAAATATATAAGGATGATGAAATTATCCTGACTGGAAGAAAAGAAAATGGTCTCTATATGGTGGATTTGGATCATAAAATGAAGCAAGAAGTAATGACCACGACTGAGAAATCAAAAGACATCTGGCATCAAAGACTGGGTCACATGGGTAAAACAAATTTGACCAAATTGGAAACGATGTCTACTGGTATGAAACTTTCAGAAGAAGAAAAGATTGACCTTCAGCTGGTGTGTGAAGTATGTCAAAAGGCAAAACAATGTAGATTACCTTTCAATTATGAAAGGATTAAAGCCGTAAGATCCTTAGAAATAATTCATTCTGACGTATGTGGACCGATTGACCCACCTACATGGGACGGAAATAAATATTTTGTAACTTACCTGGGTGACTACACTCATCATTGTGAAGTGTATCTAATAAAGGGTAAAGATGAAGTGGCTGAAATCACGAAAAACTACATCGCCATGGGTGAAGCTAAGTGGAATATAAAAACGCATAAATTCAGATGCGATAATGAGAAGGAGTACATTAATAATAATTTTAAAGATTAGTGCACTGCAAGAGGAATCGTGATTGATTCTACAGTACCACACACGCCTCAATTAAATGGGAAAGCCGAACGGCTGAACAGGACTTTGATGGAAAAAGGAAGGGCTTTAATTAAGGGATCAAACTTACCTATAACTATGTGGGGCGAGGCTGTGAGAGTAGCTGCGTACCTGACAAACCGAAGTCCAACCGTCACTTTGGATAAGACACCGTACGAATACTGGGTAGGTAGAAAACCAGATCTGTCTAACATTAGAGTATTTGGATGTGAGGCACATGCAAAGATTCTAGGAACCCTTCAGAAATTAGGTGACAGAAGCAGAAAACTAATAATGATAGGTTATGCACCAAACGGCTATAGATTATGGGATAGCACAAAAAGAAAAATAACGATACATAGAAATGTTGCATTCGAAGAAAATAAATACCAGAAGGAAGAGTCACCAGAAATGAACATGTTTGAAATCACATATTTTGAAGAAAACGATGAAGCAACCGACACCGTATCAGAGATGATATCTGCAGAACCTGTCAACGGCAATGAAGAGGAGACAACGAATGCAGAAGAAGAAACAACACAGGACAGTATTCAGATTAGAAGATCAGAGAGAAGAAATCGAGGAAAATTGCCTGAAAAATATAAAGACTTTACATTTCTGACGTATCAAGAGGCAGTCAACGCGGAAGATAGTCGGAATTGGATCAAAGCAATAGAAGAAGAAAAGGAGTCTTTAAGAAAAAACAAGACTTGGGAGTTGGTAAATAAAGAAGAGGCTGCGAACAATAGAGTGCTTACCAACAGATGGGTCTTTAAAATTAAAGACAATGGTCAATATAAAGCAAGATTGGTAGTCAGAGGATGCGAGCAGAAGCAGGGAGTGGATTTTTATGAAGTTTTCAGCCCGGTGGTAAGCAGCACAGCACTCAAAGTGGTGCTGGCTTTGGCTACAGAAAGAGGGTATCATATGGTGAGTTTTGACGTGAAAACTGCGTTCCTCTACGGTGAAGTAGAGGAGAAAGTCTTCATGAAGATTTCTGAAGGATATGAAGAGGAAGGACAAGTTTGCAGGCTCAGAAAATCACTGTATGGCTTAAAACAAGCTCCCATGATATGGAACAGAAGATTCACTGACTTCTTAAAGAAAAACGGACTAGCTCCAATGTAGACAGATAGATGCATATTTAGAAACCCAGAAGGGAATGTGACAGTGGCAATTTACGTAGATGACGGCGTAATACTGAGTGATGACGAACATAGAACCAAAGAATTACTTAGCTCTCTAGAAACAGAATTTGAAATTAAAATATATAATAAATTGGGAACATTCCTAGGAATGGAGTTATCTGAAACGACAGATGGTATAACACTCAAGCAGTCAAGTTATTGTCAGAGTGTTATTGAAAGATTCTCGATGAGTCAAGCAAGAAGCAGGCATATCCCAATGGAAATACAGAATCAATCAAAGTATGTTGAATCAAAGGATATCGTCGATTCAGCAAAGGTGTTTCCCTACAGAGAGGCGATCGGGAGTCTCCTTTACTTCAGTAATAAAACGAGAATAGACATAAGTTATGCAGTTAACTTCAACAGTAGATTCGTTGAGAACCCAACTCCGGTGCATGTAAACAACGTGAAGTGCATCCTGCGGTATTTAATTGGAACGATAAACGACGGATTGACGTTTAGAAGAGACGGTAATTTCAAGGAAATAACAGCCTACAGCAGACTACGCCGGTGACCCCATAACAAGGAGAAGTACTACTGGATATATAATTTTCCTTGGAAATAATCCTATAAGCTGGTGTTCGAGACAACAACCTGTGATTGCCTTATCGTCCACTGAGGCCGAATTTATTGCGGCAGCAGAATGTATAAAAGAGCTGCTTTATTTAAAAGAATTAATCTACGAACTAACAGACGTAAAGGTAAAAATTAATCTCTTGGTGGACAATCAGAGTGTGTTGAGGTTTAATATTGGTAGAACTGAAACACTCGATGAACGCGCGAACCTAGCGCTGACTAGATCGCTCTCAGCCTCGAAGTGTGTATAACAATGCGACGCACGATTAAGGATACGCAACGTGTCATGTTAGATTTCTCACCAAAGACTAAGTTAACGAATAAAACATTAGATTGTAAGTTGTATTCATATTCAATAAACAAAAGAGTTATAAATAACACAGATCAAAGAATTCCAGTGATTGCATTCCAAAAATCAAACTAACTTTAACAGAGTGCAATACACATAATTAAGAATGGTGCAATGAACAGAAGAAGTAAACACATTGATGTGCGGTATAAATATATAAGCGAAAAGCTAAAGGATGAAAACATAACAATAATGTATTGTTCCACGAATGATCAATTGTCAGACATTCTAACTAAGCCACTCAAAGCTGAAAAATTTAAGAAATTTAAAACCAAGATAGACAATTTTCAAATTAAGTTAAATAAGTAGGGTAGACCTAAAAAAAAAGGGGGAAAATATATTATTTTTTATTTACTTTAATAAGACTGATACAAATGAATCTCTATTTTGTTTTCTGAATTTTTTGTTTGACAATGCGAAGAAAAGTTTATGTAAAATTAGTGTTAAGTTCTGAGAAAAGATCTTATTTGTCACTTTAATATTTTTTTTTGCGCAGACTGCTACAGATTAAGAGGGGGGTGTTAGAAAAATAATCCCTAGCAGTCAGCAGAATGGTTGGTAAGAGTGTGTGCGTATGTGTGTAAGATCGCACGTGTTATGTGCGCGTTAACTAACGTTTTGTTTAACTTTTGTTTATACTCAGTATTTATCATTTCATTAAAAGCCTAATTACTAAACAGACGCCTGGAGACTTTTTCTAATTATTTTTCCCAACAGTTCTTGTATATGCTAGCGTTGAACTAAAACGGTTAGATTCCTACTATTTTGCTACAATCGGTCGCTGGGGGCAGCACTTACCCGGGGACTGTGGAGTTTTACACTCTAACGAGTATTCAGGACCACTACCTGAGTGTTCGTTTACCCTGGTTTCACCGTAGGAAGAAGTAAAGAAGAACTCTTTTAACGGTTAACTAGGAATATGTATTTTAAGGTTAAGTGGACGGCAAAGCCGAACGATGTGTTCGTCGTAACGGTCAGAATCAATCTCTGTCTGTGGAGGGGAGAACCGCCCCACTCCACGCGCACGCACACTCGTTTGGGCTGATCCCCACAGGACAACGAAATCCTGGGCGTGAGCACTCTCATTTCCTCTCTGATACTAACTTATTAAATCTACGATAAGGCAATGGTTTCGTCAGCATGTCAGCGAGCTGCTTTGCACTTTCTACATATAAGAAATTTATGCCTTTGTTTAGTTTTAAGTCTTTATTAATAAGATTGTGTACAGTCCCTTATGTGTCTAGGAGTTAAGTTAGAATTAAGCGTTAAAACTTTATATATAAAACTTTCGCGAGAAATAATTACGGGTTCGTACAGGCTTCGCGCAACTCGAAACTCGAGACTTTCGCGCTCTTCTTTCTCCGCCTGCGTGCGGATCATCGCGTGATCCCGAGTGACGTCACGGGATTACTCTCCCCACTTCTTCCGCGAAACCGAGCCGGAATTCGCGGAACGATAAATCGACCCCAGTCGATCGCAATCATTAAAGGGAACTTGTCGCACGCGCTTTGTATACACACCATTTCTTTGTTCTCGCAATAGAATAAATTCTCTGGGTTTCTCGCGAACGGATTCTTCCCGTAATTGCTCCCTACCAAACAACCTTCTTTCACTAACAGCCTTCTTTATTTGCTTCTTTAATAAATTTATACTTAATATCAATGTGTTTCGTTCTGCAGTGTATCTGATCATTCTTTATGAGCTTTATAGCACTTTGATTGTCAACCAGGATTTTCATTTGTTCGATTTTATTGTCAAATATTTCTTGTATTTGCTGGCGCAACCACATACCTTCCTTTGTCGCTTCCGTGCACGCAATAAATTCCGCCTCGGTCGTTGATAGTGCAACCATACTTTGCTTTTTGCTACTCCAGCTTATTGCACCTCCATTATACATAAATATCCAACCCATGGTTGATCTTCTAGTGTCTACATCACGTGCAAAATCTGCGTCGGAAAAACCATATAGTTTTTCTTTGTTAGGTCCATATACTATTTGCTTGTGTATGTTTTCCTTCAAATATTTGAATATTTTCTTGACTGTATTCGCATGAGACTGTCTTGGGTAATTTAAGAATCGACTTGCTTCTGCGGTTGCATAGAGTATATCAGGTCTCGTTATAATCGCAGCATGCATCAAACTCCCTACTGCCTGTCTATATGGAAATTCAGTCTCATTATCATTATTAATTTCTTTGGTTAGTATTACATTCGGATCCGCTGGTACAGTGGACGGTTTAGCATCCATTAACCTAAACTTATATAAAATTCTTTCAATATATTTACTCTGACTTATAAATATCTTTCGTTCAGCTCTAGATCTTATAATCTCTATACCTACATAATACTTTCCGGTACCTATAGTTAATTCAAAATTATTTTTTAAGTATTGAATTATTATTTTCAAACTATCTTGACTAGGAGAGATTAATAAACCATCATCAACATACAACAATAGGAAAACTATTTTTCCTTTTACATACCCTTTAAATAGACAACTATCAGTCTTACATTGCTTGAAGCTATACAGTTTTAGGAACTTTGTGAACTTTGCATTCCATACTCTTGACGCTTGTTTCAAACCGTATAAACTCTTATTAAGTAAGCATACTAAATTTTTATTCATTACCTGTATTCCTTCTGGCGCTTCCATATATATTGTTTCATCTAACTCTCCATTTAAAAATGCAGTCTTAATATCAAATTGTACCATTTCATAGTCCTCTACTGCTGTTATACTAAGAATTGTACGTATTGTACTGTATTTGACAACAGGCGCAAAGGTTTCAGTGTAATCTATCCCATGGGTTTGCGAATATCCCTTTGCTACTAGTCTGGCCTTATGAATAATTTCTTCATCATCTGAAACATACTTAATTTTAAATATGTATTTACATCCTATCGGTTTCACTTTCTCTGGCTTTGGAACTAGTGTCCAGGTCTTGTTCTTTTCATGTGAATTCAGCTCCTCTTGAATTGCCTTCTTCCATTTTTCCATTTCCGCAGACTTCATCGCCTCTTGAAATGTTTCTGGTTCTTCTATTGTTGAAACGTATGATGCATATACTATGCAGTACTCATCTGTGTTGTACCGCATAGGTTTTCTTATATCAGATCTTAGTCCATATCTGACATTTTCTCTTGTTCTTATTCTCTCATCTTCCTGGTCATTGATCCTAATTTCTTCATTATTTTCCATGTTGACAGGAATTTCATTTTCCATTTCATCTTGTACTTGTCTTTCATCGTTGTCCTTTTCTTTTGGAACTTCCATCATTCTGTGTTGAGTAAAAGTACTTTCATTGTTGACGTTGTCTTCTAAATTTATATTCTGTATACAATCTATCTTTTCATTGAACTTTACATCGCTGCTTATAAATACCTTTTCTGTGGCTTTATCAAATAGTCTAAATTGCTTTGATGAAGGTTCCAAACTTTGGCTTTTGTCCAAACCAACCTTCGAAAGGCGTTGCATTTGGTTGTCTTGACGCAGGGAGTCTGTTCAAGAAATAGACTGATGTTCTTACCACTTTACTCCATAAAGACTTTGGTAATTTGCTTGCAATTAGCATCGTTCTTGCAGATTCCACAATTGTCCGATTCTCTCTCTATGCACGCCCATTCTGCTCTGGCGTGTAAGGGGTTGTTAGTTCATGTGTTATTCCCTTTGTTCTGAGAAATTGTTTTACTTCATTATTTGTATACTCCTTACCATTATCTGAACGTATGATCTTTATCTTTGAATTTATGGTGTTTTCTACTAAATTGACAAACGTTTTAATTATATTTGGTACTTCTGATTTATTTCCAATAAAGAAAACATATCTAAATTCAGTGTACTCATCTTTGAACAATATATAATATTTATGTCTTCCCACTGAATCTATACTCATTGGTCCACATAGGTGTGTGAATAATCTCACCTGGTCTTGTTGCCCGAACTTCGCTTTTAGGATGAGATGTTCTATGAATTTTTCCATATTGACACGCCTTGCAGAAGAAATCACTGTTGTCCATCAATTGAACCCCTTCAGCAAAGTTGTTTTTGACCAGATTTCTTACAGCCGCTGCGTTGAAGTGTCCTAACCTTGAATGCCACAACTCCAGAGAATCAGCCTTCGCAATATTCGCTCTTTCATCTCTGCGAATTCTGAAAGCCATTCTGAGTTGATTGCACTCATCCTTGAGTCCAATCGCCAATATTCGACCTATGGGACCTATTATTTTATATCCTTTTCTTTGTCGACCATCATTTTATGACCTCTATTCGTCACACAGCCCGTGAAAACTAAATTCTGTTTTAACATTGGAACATATTGAACGTTTACTAACTTGTGCGGTTCCCATTCTCCATTGATCCAGCTGTCGATCAATATTGTCCCATAACCATGGGTTTCTAATTTTTCGTTGTTTGCCAGTCTAACGCTCTTCCTTTCTTTGTATAGATTTAAGTTATTGAATCATTCTCTTCGTGATGTCATGTGTTCAGATGCTCCAGAATCAGCCAACTAGACGTTCATAATT
The DNA here is from genome assembly GCA_030770465.2 of Perdita meconis. NCBI lineage: Eukaryota > Metazoa > Arthropoda > Insecta > Hymenoptera > Andrenidae > Perdita > Perdita meconis. Next base: position 32,524 of record JASKOS020000045.1, read on the forward strand.
TCTTTGTCTTTTATATCCTCGACTTTTACCATGAAGGCATATTCTTTTTTAGAATTTCTTCTCAAATTATTATTGTTATAATTCTTCTTGGAATTTTTCTTTGGACACTCTCTTTTCCAGTGTCCATAAGCCTTACATATCATGCATCGTGTCGTTTTCTTTAATTCTTCAACATTTTGCACTTTCGATGTATGTCCTTTCTTTTCATCTCTATTCCATTTATTCTTGACATTTGCACTGAAAGCTGCTTCAGATGGGTTGTTCATGCTATTTTTATTTATTTGATCCTCTTCTAGTTGAAGTCGACCCATTCAATTATTCATGTCTTTGCCTTCGGTAATGTTATACCATACTGTTTTGAAATTTTTATATTTGTCAGTTAATCTACTGACGATTCATGCCATTTTGTTATCTAAGAGTTTTTCACCCTGACTTTCAATGTCCGCGGCTATTCTTGACGCCTTAGACATGAAAGATTGTCTCGTTGTCTTCCATCTTTAATGCGAAGTGATGCGAAGTATTCTTCATATAGGCACATTATACTTACTTCGCTTTTTCTTTCGTGGATAGAAATTAATTTGTCCCAAATTTCTTTCCCGGTATTGCATGCCAATATCATATGACCATATTCTTCTTCTAACGCTCCTACAATCAAAGCTGTTGCAAGTCCATTTTTCTTATGCCGCGCTTTCTGCGCTGCATCGGTTGCGGTTTCTAATGACACCGCTTCTTCGCCGGTTACAACTTTATACCACCCTTTTCCTGGTAATAGGGCTTCCATGCAGAGATGCCAGATTCAGGTCGGGTGCCACCGAGAATTTCCCCCACCTCGCATGCACACTACGGCGGAGCTGCGTGTCCGTGAGCTCGGCGTTTCGGACAACGTCGGGAAGACGAGAGAGAAAGCGAATGCATGTCTTTCTCTCTCGCTCTTGTAACGCTGCGATTAGGGGTGAGGTGCAAGCGGCACGCGTCGTGCGCGAACTTGCTGCCTAGAGATTCCTTTTTCACTTTCTGACATATGTACAATACTCTTGTAATGAAAAAAAATTTCGAAAAAAATTTTGTTACGGGAAAACACGTTTTAAGACCTCCTGATCACGTTTTGACTATTTAGAAAAAAGCTTTTTTTTTAAATGTCTCGTATATTTGTTAACACGATTACGTTTAAACGGAAAAATGGATTTCAATAAAATTTTATATTTAGATTTTATATTCTCGTCTTAAGATCCGATTAGATTTTGAGTAAAATCAGGCCACGGACAATGATAATTACCCGTTATGGTTCTTCGATTTTTCAGATATACGAACTAAATTCTATACAAAAATAGTTAACTAAAGTTCTTCTGTAACTACTTTAACAAAGAAAAATTGACATTCATAATTTCTTGTTTTCATTTTAAGGTTCCGTACTTTTTATTTGAGCTATTTCTATGTTTCAAACCTTAAAATGAATTTTTTATTAAAAAATTAATATTTTGATACTGTAAATTGGCGAACTTTATTAAAATCAGAGTCCACTCTTGGCCATTACCGTGCACGCTGTAGCAGCCTTCGATAAAAAACATTTTTTTAGAGTATAATCTAAAATGTAAACGTAATCACATTTCTCGCTAGATTTTTCGATAATAATTATATCAAGTTGCGATAAAGAATCACGCACTATTTACAAATTAATTACGCGCAACGTGCACGCTACCGCTCGATGGAACCCACGGGAAGGTGGTGGTCTCTTCCATCGGGAGGGAAATGCAAACAATTGGTTAAGCAAAGCTAACATCGCGATATACAGTACATTAAAATATATAAAGACATTACAAAAGTAGAAAAGAAAGACAACACGTAAATATATCAGTTGGGTTTGATATATTGACGAGATTTAAGACTAAAATAATACTACAATTGTTTACATTTCCAAAGGATAGAAAGCAAGCAGAGGAATTTACTATAATACATGCGACCGAATTTCGAGATAATTGTTACATATAAAATGAATATAATTAAGAATATACATTTATTTGTACAATTATTTCGAAATTCTCTGTATAAATCATATTTACAGCAAGCAAGCGAATTTATTGCAAAGATAGAACAAGAATTGTGTGAGGAAAATCGAATAACTATTTACATATTAGTGATGTCCAAAAATCGAATGAAATAGAAAATGAATGCAATTGATAATATTCTGGACATCACCAATTCGCATTACCCGACGTACAAGGAAAATCCGCGAGGCCATCAATGGCATGTAAACGTAAACTACTCTTCTCCTTCTTCGCAGAAGTTGCATATAAATTCTCAGATGACATGAGAGATAGATGTTTGTCATCTATCTCCATGGTCTGAGCTATTTCCCCGTGCACTTTTAATGCCGATTTCGTTACGCAAATGGCATTGACCAAAGTCGAATAAAATTTGTTTCTTTTCTTGTTCTTTATGTCAGGAAGCATGGAAAAGGATCTTTCAGCATCGGCGTTTGAATTTGGAAGACTTCTAATGGAATTTAATAATTCCTGTAAACATGGATATTTAAATGAGCCTTGATCATTTCGCGTTAACAAAATCGTTTTCCAAACTTCATCAAAAGCTAATGTACAAAGCATCTGCTTGTCTTCATTTGCAAAATCCAGCTGCAATGTTGACCATTCTTTTTGCAAACCGTCTTCGTCGAAACCGCCCAATTTCTGAGCAATAAAGAGAACACTTCTGAAGGAAGTTTCTCTGTCATTATCTACTAATGCCAAATGAGGCTCGAAAACACATAAGTTGCTCAGAAATTCGTCATCGATTGGCAATCGATTACGAATTTCGTTTGCAGCCGTTATGTAAAACTTAAGACAATTTTCTCAAACGGTTTGGACGACATCGGGTTTGCCTTCCGCAACTACCTGACAAAGAAAAGTGTCACAATCCGGACCTAAATGAATACTATTAAATGCGAGCTGATTATCGCCTCTTGAGAAATCTATTAATTTTACTAAATCCATGTGCTTCAACAGCTGCGGTTTCAAAAAATTACATAATATACTGTACAAAAGAGTTTTGGCAGTATTTTGAAGCAAATGGATTCTTGTTGGTTGCGACTGAAAGAATAAACTAAAGTTATTGAAATACTCTAAAACGTATTTCAAAAACAGAAGATACGCTTTCGCTTCTGGATTTTGCATGATGATAAGCAGATATTCCCCAGACTTTGTCTTCTCACTTACGACCAATTCTTGCAGAAAGTGCAACACACTGTCCCAATTTTCTAAAAGTGTAACTACGGATGAGTAATGCGATAACCATCGCGTAGTACACAATTTAAAAATTTTGCGGTCGATTGAAAACATTGCTGAAATTCGCGAAAAATGGCCGAACGTTTGGGACTGCTATAAATAAAAGTTGCAACTTTCCGTAATAATTCCTCGCAGACCTCGGGAATGGTAGCGCATGCTGCACGCACTACCAATGCAGAGGAATGACATGGACACGGCATGGTGAACAATTTTTCACCACAAATTTCTGCAAGTTTGGTCTTGAATGACGAGTGACGCCCTGTCATCACAGAAGCGTTATCACACGCCAAAGCAAGAATGTTTTGGAACGGAATTTGCTTTCTCCACATGGAGTTCCTAAATGAGGCAAATAATTTATCGGCAGTACATTCTCGCGCGTCAAGATTAATTAATTCTACTAATTCCGTTCGAACATCCAAAGTCTCGGGTGCGACATATCGAACAATAAACGACATCCATTTCTCATTGGTAGAGTCGGATGTCTCGTCAATAAAAACTGAAAACTTTGAATTCTGCAAAACGTGACTAAAACGCTCTGTTTCCCGAGGACACAGAACGTTCGATATAATATTAGAACACTTTGTTCGACCAAGCGTCATACGTTCCAAAACGTCGGGATTTTTCCCAACGTCTTGGAAAAATTGAAGAATCGCCTCTGCGGATTGATGCGAAATATTTTTTTCGGCAACTAAAGCAGCAAAACGAATCTCCGCGGATTTTTTTCGTTCATCAAATGTCAAAGGCGATTCCTCGGATTGTGATCTGAAATCGTTCGATTTCCTGACATCTATTGCATTTTTTTCACAGTTTTTGATGTGGCACGTGGAATCCGCGTGACGAATTTGCGATATCCCGCAAGCAAATGATTTTTTACAAACCGAACAGAAACACGAAAAAGGATCATCGTCGACCTTATGCAATCAGGGCTTGAAATCCTCAAGCCACTGAGGCATAAAAGGCTTTTTCGAGACCTTAGCATGCAGAGTTATTCGCGAATTTTGTTTAGATGAAAGGTATTTATGTCTTGCTGATTCCGCATGCCTTTTAACGCTTGACGTGCGGCAAGAAAAAGTTTTCTCACATGAAGAACAAGAGAAAAGGCTTTTATCATTAGGGACTTCGCGAATCCACGATTGAAACTTCTCATTCGTTCGCCACGATGGCTGAAAAACGCGAGTAGCCTTTTGACCTGTTTTCTCAAACGTTTCCATCGTACTATGAAAAAATTGAAATATGAAGAAGAAATATTATGTACAAAGCAACAAGCAAATGCTAGCGTGTGTAGAAAAGGGGAGGTATAGGGGGCTACTAATTACACACTACACTTCCAACACCACAGACCCGAATTCTACTGACCCGAAAAACATGGAGACAGGGCGAAACAAATAGCATCCACCACCTGATCTCTAATTCTACTGAAGAAACGGTTAACTATCGCGAAGCGCGACAGCGTGACCCCCACACGAAACGCATCGCACGTAAACAAAAACACGCGACCACCGATCGCGAGTCGCGCAGCTTCGCGTATGAGAAAAAAACCACACGTCTCAATATAATAAGATTTATTTAACAAATTTTGACAACTCGCTTGGGTACCGCCGTGTAACCGTTGAAAGATTTCGACCGAATGTGTTTCACACGCCTTACTCTCTAATCGTAAAGTCGTAAGAAAAATTCAGAGAGGAGAAAAATCGCAGAAAAGGCTAAAAGAAATAACCGCAAGGCAGTGGTGACAGTACCGAACTGCCACAGATGCATTTACCAGTTACCTTTTTTTCCTATTCTTGCAAAATTTCTTTATACCAATTTAAACATTTTAATGTACTATATAGCGCTGTGTTAGCTTTGCATAACCAATTGTTTACATTTCCCTCCCGATGGAAGAGACCACCACCTTCCCGTGGGTTCCATCGAGCGGTAGCGTGCAAGTTGCGCGTAATTAATTTGTAAATAGTGCGTGATTCGTTATCGCAACTTGATATAATTATTATCGAAAAATCTAGCGAGAAATGTGATTACGTTTAGATTTTAGATTATACTCTAAAGAAATGTTTTTTATCGAAGGCTGCTACAGCGTGCACGGTACTGGCCAAGAGTGGACTCTGATTTTAATAAAGTTCGCCAATTTACAGTATCAAAATATTAATTTTTTAATAAAAAATTCATTTTAAGGTTTGAAACATAGAAATAGCTCAAATAAAAAGTACGGAACCTTAAAATGAAAACAAAAAATTATGAATGTCAATTTTTCTTTGTTAAAGTAGTTACAGAAGAACTTTAGTTAACTATTTTTGTATAGAATTTAGTTCGTATATCTGAAAAATCGAAGAACCATAACGGGTAATTATCATTGTCCGTGGCCTGATTTTACTCAAAATCTAATCAGATCTTAAGACGAGAATATAAAATCTAAATATAAAATTTTATTGAAATCCATTTTTCCGTTTAAACGTAATCGTGTTGACAAATATACGAGACATTTAAAAAAAAGCTCTTTTCTAAATAGTCAAAACGTGATCAGGAGGTCTTAAAACGTGTTTTTCCGTAACAAAATTTTTTTCGAAATTTTTTTTTATTACAAGAGTATTGTACATATGTCAGAAAGTGAAAAAGGAATCTCTAGGCAGCAAGATCGCGCACGACGCGTGCCGCTTGCACCTCACCCCGAATCGCAGCGTTTCAAGAGCGAGAGAGAAAGACACGCATTCGCTTTCTCTCTCGTCTTCCCGACGTTGTCCGAAGCGCCGAGCTCACGGACACGCAGCTCCGCCGTAGTGTGCATGCGAGGTGGGGGAAATTCTCGGTGGCACCCGTCCCGAATCTGGCATCTCTGCTTCCATGTGGTACGTGGTACTTCCACAGTTTGAAATTCCTTCCATTAAAACGACAAGAAACTTGATACTGTTTATTTTCGGGAGAAAATGTTTTCTGTGCCATTTTTAATTTTTTATGCTTAGCACATGGTCAATAACTTAAGACCTAACCTTTTGATAAATTTCACTTTTAACCAACTTACAGTACACTTTGTTATGGCACCACCTTCTCAGGATAGGTACAAGACGATCAAGGCGCGCATACTTTCCGCGTTTGCAGAAGCAGAAGAAGTAAAGCTGCGCAGGGTATTAAAAGGGCAAGTACTAAGCGACTTAAAACCATCGCACTACCTGCAACGAATGAGGAACGCAGCAGGAACGCTATGCTCAGACGCAGTCCTGCGATCCCTGTTCATGGAACAGTTGCCGGAACAGACAAGGGCGATCTTGACTGACAACAATGACCCTGATTTGACAAACGTGGCCTTGCTCGCTGACAAGATCTTAGAACTGCAGCGTCCTAATCTCATCATGGCAGCATCAAGCTCGACAAGCACCGGTTGCACAGCCTGTGGACCAGCGATTGCAGCCCTATCCGCCAAGTTGGAAGCATTGTCAGTTGAGTTGAAGCGATTTCGTGGACGCACCCCGTCAAGGGGCAGATCAAGACCCAGATCCCGGCAACAGTCAAATAGCTGGTGTCATTTTCACCGCAAGTTTGGTGCTAAAGCCTGGAGCTGTCGACCACCGTGTACTTGGAATCCAAGTACGGAATCGGAAAACGAGGAAAGTCGTCAGGGATAGAGACGGCCCAGGGCGACGAACAGCTGAAATACCGCCTCGTGCTGACTGATCACAAAGCAGGTATGAGTTTTCTGATCGATACAGGTGCTGACGTATCAGTCCTACCACGCACAGTCGAACCTCAACCTCAGGAGAGTGCACGATTGAAACTCCAAGCGGCCAATGGGTCAGCGATAGATACCTTTGGAGAAAGGGTACTGGTGGTGGATCTGGGACTCCGCCGCCCATTCAGATGGACTTTTATCGTGGCCAATGTGTCACAACCGATCATCGGGGCACATTTTCTACAACACCATCACCTGCTCGTGGACTTGAGAAATCGCAGACTCATTGACGGTAAAACCAGGCTGCACAACATAGGCTGGGTGGCGAAGACACCTTCACCGTGTGTCCAAACAACTACCAGCAGCTCGCGGTTCAGTCGGTTGCTGCAGGAGTTCAACGACATTACAGTGTCATCTACCCGGAAGCGAAACGCGCAACAAACAATACAACATCACATAGTGACGAAGGGACCGCCCGTAGCTGAACGTCCACGGCGACTACCTCCAGAGAAATACAAGGCAGCCAAGAAGGAATTTAGGGACATGATCGAGCAAGGAATTTGTAAACCTTCAAGTAGCCCCTGGGCAAGTCCACTCCAGATGGTGCGTAAGAAGAATGGAGACTGGAGGCCATGTGGGGACTATCGCAGGCTGAACGGAGTCACGACACCTGACAGATACCCCATACCGCACCTGCACGATTTCACAGACAAACTCATCGGTTGCACAACGTTTTCTACGCTCGCCCTTGTTCGGGCCTACCACCAGATACCAGTAATCCCGGAGGACCGGCCCAAAACAGCGGTAACGACTCCCTTCGGACTTTTTGAGTTCCAGGTAATGACATTCGGGTTGCGGAATGCAGCGCAAACCTTCCAGCGCTATATGGATAACGCGCTGCGGGACCTCAGTTTCTGTCATTGTTACATCGATGATATCCTCATCGTCTCTTGGAGTGACGAAGAGCATGAGGAATATTTGAGGGCGGTGTTCCAGAGACTTTGCGAGCATGGATTGACTATCAACGTAGCCAAATGTACGTTCAGAGCGAGCCAGGTGGAGTACCTGGGCTATCTCGTCAACACACAGGGAACGAAGCCTCTGCCGGAAAGGGTAAAGGCGATCCAGGAGTTTCCGGAGCCGAAGAACGTGAGTAAGCTTCGACGTTTCTTGGGCGTCATAAATTTCTATAGGCGTTTCACTAAGCACGCAGCTGGAGCCCAGGCTCCTCTCCTGGCTTACCTGGCGGGAGCGAGAAAGAGAGATCGGCGACCCATTCATTGGAGTAGGTAAACAAGCGTTCGAGCGGTGCAAGCAGCAACTGATCGACGCAACCCTGGTGGCACACCTCCGGGAAGACAGCGTGCTGAGGCTGTGCACAGATGCTTCCGATACGGCGATGGGAGCGACTCTGCAGCAACTAACCGGGGACAAGTGGGAACCACTAGGTTTCTTCTCCCAGAAGTTCACGGACACTCAACGGAGATACAGCGCCTATGATAGCGCCTATGATAGCGCCCAAACTAAGTGCGGGACCCGGAAAGGGTGGATTCCTGGGGTGATTCTAAACAACATTTTCCTTTGCAAAAATGTCCTCCGAAGCTTTGTTAACGAGTTATTAACGAAAAATCCCGACCAATCAGAGAGCGCGAATAGCGAGCGCTCGGCCGACCAGCGACGGTACACAAGCTACGCGTAGCGTCTACTACTCGCCGTGCTCGAGGCTTGTACAAGAAACTCAAGATCTTTACGTTATTGGCCAATTTCTTCTAAACTATTGGATGAAAAATTATGAAAAAAATCAGGGACACGTTAGCTATCGCGACACATATTATGAAATTATTTCACATTTTTAAAATAATTAGTCAAGTTGTAAAATATAAGAAACGAGAGAAAACACGGCTATTGGCCGATTTCTCTTAAACTATTGGTTGAAAAATTCTGAAAAAAATTAGGGACGCGTCAGCTATCGCGACACATATTATGGAATTGTTTCACATTTTTAAAACAATTAGTCAAGTTATTATTATTATTATTATTACGCTCGTTGATCCCCTTAGGGCTACAACCTCTTTCCTTACATACTACTTCTCTTATTCTAACTTACGACTATACTTATCCTACTTAAAACTAACGCCGCTCGCCTTCCTCTTTACGCCGCACGCCCTACGCACACCCTACTTATACCCCTCGCTTCGCTTTCGTTTCGCCCTTCGCCTCTCGTCTCTCTCGCCTCTCTCGCACGCGTTTCTTTCTCTTACTCTTATATTTGCTTATAATTATCTTACTACCTAACTTATTCTAACCCTCTTCCCCCCCCGGACTTCCGTTTCCTCCTTCTTTACTCTCTCCTCCCTGTCTCTCTCTCATTCTCTCTCTCTCCCTCTCTCTCTCTCTCTCTCTCTCTCTCTCTCTCTCTCTCTCTCTCTTTCCTCCTTCCATTCTCTCTTTTCTCATTCTCTCTACTTCTCTCATCCACCATTCCCCCTCTCCTTCCTGTCCCAACACTTTCTGTACCCTTTCATGCCATTTTCCTTCCATACCTTCCACCCTTACACACCTTTCCCACATATGCTCCCACGTCTCCTCCTCCCCCTCACACACCCTACATATCCTTTCCCCCTCCGGCTTCCAGTGCTCTGCTTCTCTTGCTTCATTCCCCATTCTGAACCTCGCTATCCTCCTGCACCTACTCTCCCCCCATCCCTTCCTTAAGTACGCCGGTATCCCTTCCTGTATTACATCCCTGTACCACCTGTTCGTCCTCGAGTTTCTTATTCCTTCCCTTCTTTCCTGTACATCCTTTTCCCTTTCCTCTTTTTCTCTCTCCTCCCACCTTAGTCCCCTCCCTTCTTCTCCCCTCCCCCTTTCCCCCCTACCCTCTTCCCCCTTATCATCCTTCTCCTACCCTCTTCCCATCCCGTAAGCCTCCCATCCCTTCCCTCCCTCTCCTTTATTTCTCTCAAACATTTTCTCGCTAGCTCGCTTCCCTTCCCTTCTTCCAACCTCTTCTCAAACTCCCACGCCCTCCTAGCCGCTCTTATCCTTAGCTTCTCCCTTTTGAACTCCTCCCTTACCATATATCCTGGCGTTCTCCACTCCACTCCCAGTGTCCATCTCAGGTATCTCTCCTGCACACCTTCCATCGCCGCTCTTTCGATGACCGTCCAAACCAGTCTATCACATAGCCACATCCTCTTCCCCCAGTCCTTTCCAAATCTCCTCTTACTTATACCCCACACTTGCCCCATCACCGCCGCCGCCTTCTTCACTCTATCCCTCACCTGCGCTTCTTGCCCTGCCCCTCTACTAAATATGTACCCTAAGTACTTAAACTCCGACACCTCCTCCATTTTCCTTCCCTTCCATCCCAGATTCATCTTCCTCCTCCTTCCCCCTCCCTTCTTAAATCTCATCGCCTTCGACTTCTCCACATTCAGCGTGAGTTTTTTCCCTTCCATGTATCTCTCCATCCTCCTCAGCATGGCCCTCATATCTCCCTCTTCCTCTGCCAGCAGCACCATGTCGTCGGCATATGCTAGCGAGTACACCCTTTCCTCCCCTAGTCTTACCCCCCCCCCCATCTCCCCTCTCTTAGATACTCCTCCATGTCTGCCGTCATCAGGTTGAACAGCAGAGGGCTCAGCGGGCATCCCTGTCTGACCCCCCTTGCTTTCCAGAATTCCTCCCCTAATTCCCCGTCCACCCTTACCCTGCTTCTTGTCTCCCTGTATATTTCCCCTACCCTCTCTATTAGCCCCTCCCTCACTCCCCTTTCTCTCATGGCCTCAATTAACACCCCCCTATCCACAGAATCAAACGCGGCCTTCAGGTCCAGAAAGACCGCTACCATCCCCTTTCCTCCGGGCCTATTCACCCTTTTCTGTGCCAAATGATTTAACACAAAAATGTTGTCTAGCGTGCCCATTCCTTTCCTGAAGCCCGTTTGATTCTGTGGTATCATGCCCTTCCCCTCCACCTCTTCCTTTAGCCTCTCCGCCAAAATCGAGGCATACACCTTATATAGTGCCTGCATTATTGTCACCCCCCTATAATCCTCCACCTTCCTTCCCTCCCCTTTCTTTACGATTAGCGCAATTATTCCCTCCCTCCACCCCTGCGGCCATCCCTCCCTCTCCCATATCCTACTACACATCTTCCATACCCATATCTCCAATTCCTCACCCCCGTATTTCCACGCCTCTCCTGGGATTCCATCCGCTCCCATTGCCTTCCCATCCTTAATGCTCCTCAATGCTCTTCTTATTTCCTCCCTTTCTATCCCCCTTTCCTCTTCTCTCTTTCCCTCCCCCTCCTGCCTCCTTTCCACCTTCTCTTCCTCTCCACCTAAAATCCCCATAAAATACTCCTTCCATTCCCTTTTCTCTATTCTTTCCTCTATTCCTTTCCACTTTTTTCTTTCCCTATTCACTATCCTCCATGTGTCTCCCTCGGTCTTTATCCCTGCTATTTCCTTCTCTAACCTCTCACTCTCCTCCATCTTTTTCCTCTCACATAGTCCTTTATACTCTCTCTTCCTCTCTTTATATCTTAATCCTTCTCCCCCCACTTTCCTCCAGTCTCTCAATTCTTTCCTCAGCTCACTTTTTTCCCTCTTACACTCCTCATCCCACCAGCCCCTCCCTCTTCTCCTTCCTTCCCCCTCTTTTACTACTGCACCTTTAACCCTTTCCATCATCCTTTTCAACTCCTCTTCTACATTCGCTTCCCCCATCTCCACCCTTCCCAGATTTCTCTTATACTCCTGCCTCCTTTCTCCCGTCCATATTCCTCTTTCCGCCCTTCCCCCCCTTTTCTTCTTGTTCCCCTTTCTTTCCACCTTCCCTTTTATCCACACCTTTATCGGTTGGTGATCCGACTCCACCTTATCCCCCACCTCCATCCTAACCACCCTTTCCCTCGTATCTTCGTCCCCTATCACATAGTCGATCACCGAATTCCCCATCCCCCCCGTGTATGTGAATTCTCCCTCCTCATCCCCTTCCATTCCTCCGTTAAAAATTGTCCACCCCCTTTCTCCTAACGTTTTCACCATCTTCCTCTCCTCTTTATTTATCTTCCTGTCCTTCGATTTCCTCCTCCCTTGTTCCTCATTCCCTTCCGCATTCTCCCCCCTCCCTCCTTTCCCGTTCTCGCATTAAAATCCCCCCCTATAATTGTATATGTCCCTTTTTCCTTTTCTTCCATCCAACTTCCCATTCCTTCCAGTTTCTTTTCTATGTCCCCGTTCACATACACCCCTCCTATATTCCATATCTCCCCTCCTATCCTCCCCCTCACCAATATAAGCCCCTCCATCTCTTCTTTTCCTTCTATTTCCCCTTGCACTATGTCCTTCCTCACTCCTAATAGCATACCCCCCCTCGCCCTTCCCTTCTTGTTTTCTCTTCTTGCCCCTTGTCTCATCCATTCGTATCCCTTTGGTAATTTTTTCTTTATCTTCTCAAACCCCCCCTCCTCTATCCACGTTTCTATTAATACCATGACATCCCATTCTGCTAACCCCTTCCAAAACTCCCCGTCCTTCCTTCCCAACCCCGCTACATTCCAGAAACATATTTTCCATCCCCCATCCTCCCCCCCCCTCTCTCCCTCTCACTTTCCACCTCCCTCCCTCTTCTCTCCTCTCGCTTTCCACCTCCCTCAGCCCCCGCCCTATCTCTTCCCTTCCTCCTGCCCCTTCCCGTGACCCCCCCCTGCACCAGCTCCTTTTGTTCCTCCCCTCTCCTTTCCCCCTTTCCATTCCTTAATACTTCTTCCTCTTCATCCCACTTCCACCATTCTCCCTCTATCAAGATTCTCCCGTATTTTACCCATGCCCTCCTTCCTGCTACTTTCTCCCTCTCCGCTATCTCCCTTAACTTCCACATCATCTTCCTCTCGTTAAACGTAAGGTCATCTTCTATTTTCTCCCTCCTGCCTCTCAACCCTTTCTTTCTCTCCATAATCCTTCTTTTCTGCTCCTCATTCTCTATCCTCGCTACCACAATGCCCGCTCCCCCGCTCCTCCTTACCCACTCCACCTTGATGTCTCCCCCCCCATCTCCTTTAGAAACTTCTCCACCTCCTCCTTCTCTTTTCCCTCTCCCAACTTCAGTCCTCTCACCACTATATTCTTTTTCCTCTCCTCCCTTTCCTTCCATTCTATCTTTCTTTCTATCTCTCTTACCTTATTTGTTATATTCCCCCCTCCCCCTCCTCCTTTCTTTCTCTTACCTCCCCTTGTTTCCTCTTCAGGACCTCTACCCTCCTCTTAATTCCCTTAAGACCTTCTAACTCTTTTCCCCATCCCTCCTCCTTCTTCTGCATACTCATTATTCTCCCCCATAGCTCCTCCTTCTCCTTTCTCCAGCTTTCTTCCCTCTCTTTCATCTCCTTCTTTAATCCCTCCACCTCCTCTTTCAATTCCCTCACACATCCTTTCATCTCCTCCACCCCTCTTTCCATCACTCCCTTCATCCCTTTCATTTCCCCCCACATCGCCCTCATCATCTCTTCTATCCCCCCTGTCCCGTCCCCCTCCACTCCTTTATTTTTCTCCGGCGTTCTCATTACCCTTCTACTCTTCTTAAAAATATCCTGTTCCCTTTCTTTCCCCTCCCTTCCCTCCTTTTCCTCACCTTCCCATTCTTCCCTTTTCCTCTTCCATATCTCATCCAAACTCGTGCTATTCCTTCTTTCCCTTTCTATCCTTTCTCTTGCCTCCATAATCGTAGGCCTTCCCTTTTTCTTTAGCTTCCCTTCTGCCTCATTCTTTCCTTTCTCAAATTCCATTTCTACGTCCTTTCCTTTCTCATCCATCCTTCCTTACCGACTCACTTTCTCCTTCTTATCCCCAGATGTCACTTCTTTCTCCTCTCTCTTCTTCGCTCTCTTTCCCGCCTCTTCCTTTCGTACCCCAACCTTACTCTCACTCGTTCACGCTTCCTCACTCAACCCTTCCCTTGCACCAGCACTCTCTCACCTCCTTGCACTCTACACACCTCACCCCTTCACCTCCTTCTCACTTCTTCTTTCAGTTCCTTCTTTTTCCTTCCTTTTCCACCACTTCCCACGGTACGCCTTCTCACTTTCCTCTCTCATCACGCCCGGAAACGGAAGTCCCAATTAGTCAAGTTGTAAAACATAAAAAACGAGAGAAAGAAATTGAAAAATGGCGATTTTGTATTGTAGCAAAACTGGATCTATGATCATATTAATTCAGTACATAAATATCACTAAAAAGCAATGTTTCCGTACTTCCTATGGATTGTAAATTATTCTACTATGTAACAAAACATTGGAAATTGTACAAAAATACTTATTGCGTAAGGAATGTACGAAAATTAGACGTGTTTTTATTTTTTGCAATTATGACGTATTAAAGCATAATATGTTTAAATAAATCGAGGGTAATAGTATGACCCCCTCATTCGATTGTACTTTTTATGGAACAGTGAGTAAGTAGGCATGCAATTATTATCGATGAGACTCACCCATTCGGAGAGGAATTCACCTGCTTCTTGAACACCAGTCCCTCTGTGTCAGTGGCCGATCTCGGTCGTTAGGGGATGATGCAAACCGTAGATCCTGCTGGTCGCAGGTATACGGTGCCACACAAATGCACCTTACGTTTGCAACACTCCGCGGTCACCAACACTGATCACTTCATTCAAGGAGCATTTTGAGCTCCTAATCACTTCTAATCGCGGAACACACCGAATTAAAATCTCCACGGTCTTCAATCATTTTGGAACGAGATCGTTCCTACGTTTAAAAATCAGGTGGCCCTGAAAAGGGCCGATTGTTTGTTAAAGTAGGTGCTCAAACTGCCCTCCTTCTGCCTCCTGCAGAGCACCAAGGCGACGGATTAGGTTGCTGTGTACCCGCACCAACATATCCGGTGTAATGGATTCCACCGCCGCGTGTAATTTTGCAACGAGTTCCTCCTTCGATTGGACCGGATGACGGTACACCTTATTTTTTAAGTAGCCCCACAGAAAATAGTCCAACGGAATTATATCCGGTGACCGAGGGGGCCATGCCACAGGTCCGGCATGTCCAATCCACCTGTCCTGAAAGGTTTCTGTTAGATGGGCCCGGACTGTGGCTTGATAGTGGGCTGGCGCTCCATCGTGTTGATAGTACATGTTCCTCCGAACCTCTAACGGAACATCCTCCAAGAGATCCGGAAGAACTTGTTGTAGGAACGCCAAAAACGCGCCCCCATCGAGCCTTTGAGATAACAAATAAGGCCCGATGATTCTATCGCCACAAATCCTGGCCCATACATTAACGGACCACCGGACCTGTGTATCACATACGCGAGTCGCGCGTGGATTCACGTCGGTCCACACGTGGCTGTTGTGTGCATTGAAGCACCCTTCTTTGGTGAGGAGTACTTCGTCTGTCCACAATATGCGTGTGTGGAATGACGGATCACGACGAATGTGCCCCAACAGCCACGTAGAATATTCTATCCGTCGGACGAAATCTGTGGGGCGTAAATTCTGCCCCCGTACATACTTGTACGGGTGCAATTTTTGATCCTTTAAAATACAGTGCACCGTCGATCGGCTGATACTGAAACAAAGTGAAAAGTCACCGTAAATTAACAAAAACAAAGTCATCTTAAATTAACAAAAAATTTGTATTGTACATGTAAGGCCGCGGAGTCCGCGAAGCCCCATTCAAACGCGCGCGCGTACAGCGGGAAGAAATCGTCGACTTCCTTGACGGCTGACTATCTTTTTCCGAAACCCGAAGGGAACCTTCGGGTGAGATCGGCACGCGTCGCGTGGCGCGAACGTCGATTGTTCTGTGAACGGTGTGTGGAGAAGGACTGCGTGTCCGGCGTTCCTTAATAGATATTTTCAATAAACCTACATATATTATCCTAACGAGTGTCTCTATTTGATCCCTACAAATTTTGGGGGCTCGTCCGGGATCTGGACAGAGCCAAATCGTTGGATAGTGTTGGTGAAAACAGTGCGAATAGTCGGGTGTGTGCGGAAGAGCGTCATCGTGTGATTTGTGGTTTGAGTAAATATGGCGGAGTCAAATGCCATAAACGTCGATAGTTTGAACGTGGACCAGTTAAGGACAGAATTGAAGGAAATAGGATTGGAATTGACGGGAAGCAAAGCGGTGTTTCGTGAGAGGTTACAGGCGGTGATGTGTGAGTCGCCGATTTCTAACAGACGTGAAGAAGAGTGGAAACAACACGAGGATCAATCCGAAGACGATTCTGAACTAGAATCCGCGATCAGCAGAAGACCTACAACGATGGCTTATCAGTTGCTTCCGTTTAAAGACGTGAAAGATTCGCTGCAAACATTTAGCGGCGACGGTAAGGAAAACGTGCGGAAGTGACTTGGCGATTTCGAAGAGACGAGTCAAGACTGCGGGTGGACGGAAGCGCATAAAATTGTTTATGCGAAGAAGTCGCTGCGAGGATCTGCGAAGCTTTTTGTTTCCTACGATAAGTGTGCTACGTCGTGGAAGCGTCTGAAAGCGGCGCTGATCGAAGAATTCGCTAAGACTGTTAACAGCAAAACTGTACATCAGAAGTTAGCATCAACAAAAAAACGAAGTACCGAGACCAACCACGAATATATTTATCGCATGATGGAAATTGCGAGTCATGCAGACATCGAACTGGAAGCCAAAATCCAGTATATAATCGAGGGCATTCCAGATGAACCAACGAATAAAACAATTCTGTATGGTGCACGCAGTATCAAGGAATTGCGAACCAAGATATTGCAGTACGAAACAATGAAGAAAAGTCAAAGGAACAGCTACAACCGGGAACGGCCTACTAGATCGTGAAAAGAAGATGGCGTGAAGAAGGATGAAGCGACACGATATCCAGACAAAAGACGGTGTTATAACTGCGGCGCGAAGGACACGCTGGTGCAAGTTGCCCATTCAAGGCCAGAGGAACGAAGTGCTTCGAGTGCAAAGAATTTGGACATATAGCGGCGCAGTGCACGAGAAAACTCGAAGATAGGCAAGTCAATTTGTTTAAGAACGTAGAAAAGTCTGATCGAAAAACTTATAAGAATGTAGAAATAAAAGGCAAATGTATAACAGCGTTATTCGATACCGGTAGCGATTTACACTTGATAAAAGCAGAACAATATATAAAACTGGGTTCCCCGTCGCTTACGGGAAAAGAAATTACGTGTCGAGGTTTAGGCAAAGATCACGTATCTACTTTGGGTAGTTTTGCAGCCGACATAACGATAGACAAAGCTAATTTTGAGCTCGTACTTCATGTAGTTTCAGATACGTGCATGAATTAGGATCTGTTATTGGGAGCTGGATTATTAAAAAATGCAGAGATCCGTATTAGTAATAGTAATGTGGAAATAAAGAAACGTAATTTTAATCACGACAATTCGTCGGAAGCACCTTCTGTACCGGAAATCTTTAACATAGATGTTCGTGAGATTCAAAATGGTACGAAAGGCGCAGAACGAATATGCGGATCGGACGTTAAAAGCCCTGTGATTAAAAACGAATTATCGAAAATTATAAGTAGTTATGAGCCGCGAGGAACCCGACAAAGTAATATTAAGATGAAAATTGTGTTAAGGGACGATATGCCGATATATCAACCGCTAAGAAGACTGGCACCGACCGAGCGAGCGCTAGTAAACGAACAAATACAAGTCTGGTTGCGGGACGGAATCGTGAGACCTAGTACTTCCGAATATGCGAGCCCTATCGTGCTAGTAAAGGAAAAAGACGGGAATACTCGACTTTGCGTAGATTTTCGGAAATTAAATAAGAAAATTATTCGCGATAGATATCCTCTTCCTCTGATCGAAGATCAATTGGACCAGTTGCAAGGCGCGACGTTATTTAGCACGATAGATTTAAAAGAGGGGTTTTTTCACGTGACCATAGAGGAAGAGAGCAGACAATACACTGCATTTATCATACCCGATGGGCACAATGCGAAGACGAACATTTGAAACCTATAATAGAGTTAGCTAAAACAGGAACCTACGAAGACTTTGTAATAGAGAATGAAGTTTTATATAGGAAACTAGATGACGAATTATTATTTGTTGTTCCTAAGATAATGCAGAAGGATATCATAAGACAAGTCCACGAAAGGGGTCATTTTGCGGTGCGAAAGGTAGAAAAATTATTAAAGAAGGAGTACTGGTTTGCCCAAATGAGGGAAAAAATAGAAAAAGTTGTAAAAAATTGTGTACCATGTATTTTAGCCGAACGTAAACATGCTAAACAACAGGGTTTCTTGCATAATATACCCAAGGAAAGTGTTCCGTTGGAAACGTATCATATCGATCACCTAGGACCAATTCAGAGCACAAAGAAAAACTATGCGCATTTATTTATTGTAGTCGATGCGTTTACTAAGTTCACATGGTTGTATCCTACAAAATCCACTACAACGGAGGAGGTGCTAAATCGTTTGTCAAAACAAGCGAGCGTTTTTGGGAATCCGCGGCGAATCTTGTCCGATCGTGGTACAGCGTTTACCTCGCATGCGTTTAAAGAATATTGTAATTCCGAGAATATAGAACACGTCCTTATCACTACGGGAGTGCCACGTAGTAACGGACAAGTTGAACGTATTAATCGAATAGTTATTCCCATTCTTACGAAACTTAGCGCACTGGATCCTAAAAATTGGTTTAAACATGTAGATCATGTATAACAATATGTTAATTCGTCAATATCGCGTAGTACGGGTCTGACCCCTTTTGAATTGTTAATCGGAAAAGTAATGCGTTTAAAAGATGACACTGAGTTGCGAAAATTAATTCAGGAAGAAACTATTGGATTATTACAGGAAAAACGAAAGGAGTTGCGAGAACATGCGAAAAAAGCGATCGAAAAATTGCAACGCGAAAACCAGCGTGTATACAATAGAAAGCGAAAGAAAGCGAGCGTTTACAGTGTGGGTGATCTCGTAGCAATTAAGCGTACACAAAGTATACACGGCAGCAAAATTTTGTCGAAATACTTAGGACCGTATCAAGTAACTAATGTATTGCGAGGTGACCGTTATGATGTTATAAAGATTGGCGAACATGAAGGTCCGCGCATCACCACAACTTCTGTTGACCATATGAAACGATGGGTGACTAATGATTCTAATTGCGATAGCGATAGCAGTAATGACGACAATGTAAGCGGTACGCGAGATGTGTCCACAACGTATCGGGGTCCGATACGTCAGCAGGATGGCCGAGATGTAGGGCCGCGGAGTCCGCGAAGCCCCATTCAAACGCGCGCGCGTACAGCGGGAAGAAATCGTCGACTTCCTTGACGGCTGACGATCGTTTTCCGAAACCCGAAGGGAACCTTCGGGTGAGATCGGCCCGCGTCGCGTGGCGCGAACGTCGATTGTTCTGTGAACGGTGTGTCGAGAAGGACTGCGTGTCCGGCGTTCCTTAATAGATATTTTCAATAAACCTACATATATTATCCTAACGAGTGCCTTTATTTGATCCCTACATACATATTACAGGTATTAATTTGATAATTATACTTACTCGAATTGGCGGCTCAGGTCATGTACGCTGACGGTGGCATCCTCTTCAACGGCCTCTATCACCTCCTCCACATGCCGCGACCGCGTTCGGCGTTCGTGCTCCCGATTTACGGGAACCAACACACTCCCCGTTGTGTAAAATCGATTCGCCAAGCGTAGAAAAAATCGGCCGATCGCGGCGGTCGGTGCGGGTACCTCTCGCGGTATAACCTCTCCGCGGCATCCGCGTTGCCTTGGCACTCTGCGGCGAAAAAGAAGATGAGGTTGAAGCCCTCAGCGGCGGAAATCACGATCGATACTAACGATTTTTTCCGAAGTCTTTTTCCTTCTGCCCTCGCATCCCTCCAGCGTGACTTTTCGGGGTGTAGCTTTGTCGAAATACTCGAAGTTGATTTGTTAATTGGCTACAATGAGGGAGGGCCTTCCTCGGCCAGCCTTTTTTGGTGGAGGTGAAAGTGTCTCTTTCACGTGAAAAAGGTAAAGGAAACATTTAGGATACAAGGAAACGGTGTATGAGGAGGCAGTTATGAGTGTCTCGCAGATGCGGCCGTTTATGATCATGAGTATTGTCCTGCAACTTGGAAGGAACCATGGGCACCCGAGGCCGAAGGCCGCGAGGGCGCGTAGAGCTTACCGTTTAAGTCCTTTCGATGCATTCGGAGAGATGAAATATGGAATTGCCCGTTATTAAAAAGCGAGTTGGGGAAAGTCTTTCGCCGTTAAACATTTGGTCAACGGATGTCTCGCAGAGACTAACTAGTCACCGCGCCAAGGGAAAAATACATCAATTGTATTCTCATCCCTTTAATTACTTCGACGCTGCATCCTGCGACCGAGTCTTGCTTTTTAACACACTGAACATGTAGTGACCTTCTGATGTTCGTGTAAGCAATCACACAACTTTATACTTTATACTCATACTTTTCCTACATAAACCCTCCAAGCTATTACTTCTTTTTACCCTGTTACCTTTCAAAATAATTTTATGACACAAAATAGGCACATATTTGTGGAAGAATTGTGAAGGAAAAACATATGGGTCAAATTTTCTTGTAGGAAGGATAGGGAAATGAAACGGAAAAATAACTTATCTTAAATTTATATTGGAATGGCAAAACCAGATAAAGGTTTTGCGATTGTATCGAATTTAATTTCCAAGTGATTTATAAAGGAGATACCGATTTTACGTGTAACTAATTGCACGCATTCGCGTGAATGTAAAGGATCCGCGTAATCTTTATTAGACAGGTAAAGAGTTACCTCCCCTGTAGCTCAAAGAGGTTTACGAATAATAGGGAAGGCAGAAACGGAATTTCGGAGTAACGTGTGACAGTTCCCCGCGAGTGACCCCCTAACTCACCGTTCATGACTGCATTGTTTCGCGGACAAGCGGCAACCGTCGGCGTTGAGGGTGAGATGATTACCTCGCGGACTCGTACCGATGGCGAGGCGACTCAGACCATCGATGGTTTGCTGGAGGGGCCCATAAACGGTGAGCCGGAGGACACTCGCGGGAATACCGCTTCCCCCCTTTATTTTTCGTCAACCTCTTCGAACTGTAGACCAAGTTTACTTACGTGCATTACGATTTACGATCCTCTGGCTACATTTTCAAAAACGTGGAAGAAAACATTTGGCGACCAAATGCGGTGCACAATAAACGATTAACCGTTAGTTTCCCTCATGTTCATGAATAAATTGTTAAAGAAAAGTAACGATGAACGTCCCGCCATAGAATGGCGTTCCGTAACTGATAGAGACGCTACTGCCCCAACGAATATTTTAAATCGATGTAACCAATCTTCATATTATAATTAAGTTAATATTTACCGAACCCGCTGAATACCCCTGACGATACAGAAATCTGACCGAGACCTTCACGCGTGCAAAGACCTCGGTCAGACAACTGCGCGCAGCATTCGCGGAAAGACATTGACAACTTAGTTAAGCATCCGGCTCGTGCCACCCGGCCCACCTGAAGCACGCGACAAAACAATACCTTCAGGAAAGCACGAGACCGTCGAACGCTGCATCGCAACATCCGCTCAAACCGCTGACGCCTCGATAAGCGTTCTCCGAATCAGCCTGGCTCGCGCCGCGGGTCGTCACCCGGCACGCGCCAGCCTCCGCGCCTTCGGAGGAACATAAGAACGCTGATTCAGTTAATTAAGGAACTCACAAAAACATTGTTACTGATCGAGACTCCCCACTGGATCACCGCATAGTAGAAGGGATGAAATCCCCGAACTATAAATATATGAAGACAATTCAATTCAGAGCAGTTGAGTTCAGAGCCAAACATTAGCAGTTAAAAGTTAAAAGGTCCAATCGTTACATCGTAACAGTCAAGTGCAGAATCAATCGTATTAGTCAAAGTTCAATACACTGTATAATTCGCGAAGCAAGGGTGGTCCAGAAGAGCTTGATTAAGAACGTCATCGATTATGTAAGTTAATTTTAAGAATTATCCTATACTTACCGTGTCAATAAGCGTATTCATAATTCCCACCTGACTTGCGACTACACCTTAACGAAAAACATTGTTATACTTACGTACCTTTCCCAAAAACGGTTTCATTCAGATACTTCTTCTTCGTGGCGTCGAGTGACTGAACACGCTCTACCAGAGATGGTGTTCTCTCTCGAACACGAAGTCGCTCGCGTTAGTACACATACTCCCTATGATCGAGGGTAATCAAACACGCTCTTTATGAACGGAGTTTCTACCCAGACATAGGGCTGGTCAAACCAAATTAACCAGATCACGTTTATTTCAATTATAGCAACGATACCTCAATATCTTTCCATTTCAATGAGTCCCCCGAACCCGATGGACAAACGTGAACAGCCATCGGTTAGTATTTAATTATTTTCCGTCGGACCATCCACTTCCTCGTTAAAACGGCATTGTAATTAGTTTCCCCCTTTTTACTGTAAGGGCCTAAACCGCACACGTCGACGAAACCTCCGTCGTTCTCGATCGCGCCGCTCGTGCGAACTAATCAAGGTTCCTCAAGGAATAATAGAAGCCCTCGAGCTTCTAGAAATCCAATTGTGGAAGGAATCAGAATTCGGGAAAACGACCGAAAACTTCGAACGATTAGTAATCTAGCTAGAGATTGTCATTATACTAAATCTTAATAAATAATTCTAAAATATAAATAACTCTCACTTGCTCTGCCCACATTTTCCTCAGTTATCCCCGAGCGATAGATCCCAGGATCTGCTCGAAAGCGAGACAGCGATTTTGAACTTTAGCCGCTCGAAGCTTAAAATCGTTATCCCGTCGGAATAATCGAAAACGTAACATTTATTGTGCACCGCATTTGGTCGCCAAATGTTTTCTTCCACTTTTTCCAAAATGTAGCGAAAGGATCGTAAATCGTAATAGCGCCCAGGTAAGCGTCTCCAATAGCTCGAAGAGGTTCAGGAAAGATTGAGGGAAAAGAAACGGTATTTCGGAGCAGCACGCGACGGTTCTCCGCGAGTATCCCACAGCTCGCCGTTTACAGGCCCCTGCAGTAAAGCATCGGTGGACCCAGTCGCCCCGCCATCGATAAGCATCCGCGAGGTAATCACCTCGCCCTCAACGTTGACGGTTGCCACCTGTCAGCGAAACAATGCAGTCATGAACGGTGAGTTAGGGGGTCACTCGCGGGGAACTGTCACACGTTACTCCGAAATTCCGTTTCTGCCTTCCCTATTATTCGTAAACCTCTTTGAGCTACAGGGGAGGTAACTCTTTACCTGTCTAATAAAGATTACGTGGATCCTTTACATTCACGCGAATGCGTGCAATTAGTTACACGTAAAATCGGTATCTCCTTTATAAATCACTTGGAAATTAAATTCGATACAATCGCAAAACCTTTATCTGGTTTTGCCATTCCAATATAAATTTAAGATAAGTTATTTTTCCGTTTCATTTCCCTATCCTTCCTACAAGAAAATTTGACCCATATGTTTTTCCTTCACAATTCTTCCACAAATATGTGCCTATTTTGTGTCATAAAATTATCTTGAAAGGTAACAGGGTAAAAAGAAGTAATAGCTTGGAGGGTTTATGTAGGAAAAGTATGAGTATAAAGTATAAAGTTGTGTGATTGCTTACACGAACATCAGAAGGTCACTACATGTTCAGTGTGTTAAAAAGCAAGACTCGGTCGCAGGATGCAGCGTCGAAGTAATTAAAGGGATGAGAATACAATTGATGTATTTTTCCCTTGGCGCGGTGACTAGTTAGTCTCTGCGAGACATCCGTTGACCAAATGTTTAACGGCGAAAGACTTTCCCCAACTCGCTTTTTAATAACGGGCAATTCCATATTTCATCCCTCCGAATGCATCGAAAGGACTTAAACGGTAAGCTCTACGCGCCCTCGCGGCCTTCGGCCTCGGGTGCCCATGGTTCCTTCCAAGTTGCAGGACAATACTTATGATCATAAACGGCCGCATCTGCGAGACACTCATAACTGCCTCCTCATACACCATTTCCTTGTATCCTAAATTTTTCCTTTACCTTTTTCACGTGAAAGAGACACTTCCACCTCCACCAAAAAAGGCTGGCCGAGGAAGGCCCTCCCTCATTGTAGCCAATTAACAAATCAACTTCGAGTATTTCGACAAAGCTACACCCCGAAAAGTCACGCTGGAGGGATGCGAGGGCAGAAGGAAAGAGACTTCGGAAAAAATCGTTAGTATCGATCGTGATTTCCGCCGCTGAGGGCTTCAACCTCATCTTCTTTTTCGCCGCAGAGTGCCAAGGCAATGCGGATGCCGCGGAGCGGTTATACCGCGAGAGGTACCCGCACCGACCGTCACGATCGGCCGATTTTTTTCTACGCTTGGCGAATCGACTTTACACAACGGGGAGTGTGTTGGCTCCCGTAAATCGGGTGCACGAACGCCGAACGCGATCGCGGCATGTGGAGGAGATGATAGAGGCCGTTGAAGAGGAAGCCACCGTCAGCGTACATGACCTGAGCCGCCAATTCGAGTAAGTATAATTATCAAATTAATACCTGTAATATGTACAATACAAATTCTTTGTTAATTTAAGGTGACTTTGTTTTTGTCGATCAGCCGATCGACGGTGCACTGGATTTTAAAGGATCAAAAATTGCACCCGTACAAGTATGTACGGGGGCAGAATTTACGCCCCACAGATTTCGTCCGACGGATGGAATATTCTACGTGGCTGTTGGGGCACATTCGTCGTCATCCGTCGTTCCACACACGCATATTGTGGACAGACGAAGCACTCCTCACCAAAGAAGGGTGCTTCAATGCACACAACAGCCACGTGTGGACCGACGTGAATCCACGCGCGACTCGCGTATGTGATACACAGGTCCGGTGGTCCGTTAATGTATGGGCCAGGATTTGTTGCGATAGAATCATCGGGCCTTATTTGTTACCTCAAAGGCTCGATGGGGGCGCGTATTTGGCGTTCCTACAACAAGTTCTTCCGGATCTCTTGGAGGATGTTCCGTTAGAGGTTCGGAGGAACATGTACTATCAACACGATGGAGCGCCAGCCCACTATCAAGCCACAGTCCGGGCCCATCTAACAGAAACCTTTCAGGACAGGTGGATTGGACATGCCGGACCTGTGGCATGGCCCCCTCGGTCACCGGATATAAATCCGTTGGACTATTTTGTGTGGGGCTACTTAAAAAATAAGGTGTACCGTCATCCGGTCCAATCGAAGGAGGAACTCGTTGCAAAATTACACGCGGCGGTGGAATCCATTATACCGGATATGTTGGTGCGGGTACACAGCAACCTAATCCGTCGCCTTGGTGCTATGCAGGAGGCAGAAGGAGGGCAGTTTGAGCACCTACTTTAACAAACAATCGGCCCTTTTCAGGGCCACCTGATTTTTAAACGTAGGAACGATCTCGTTCCAAAATGATTGAAGACCGTGGAGATTTTAATTCGGTGTGTTCCGCGATTAGAAGTGATTAGGAGCTCAAAATGCTCCTTGAATGAAGTGATCAGTGTTGGTGACCGCGGAGTGTTGCAAACGTAAGGTGCATTTGTGTGGCACCGTATACCTGCGACCAGCAGGATCTACAGTTTGCATCATCCCCTAACGACCGGGATCGGCCACTGACACAGAGGGACCGGTGTTCAAGAAGCAGGTGAATTCCTCTCCGAATGGGTGAGTCTCATCGATAATAATCGCATGCCTACTTACTCACTGTTCCATAAAAAGTACAATCGAATGAGGGGGTCATACTATTACCCTCGATTTATTTAAACATATTATGCTTTAATACGTCATAATTGCAAAAAATAAAAACACGTCTAATTTTCGTACATTCCTTACGCCAGGC
Organism: Perdita meconis; assembly: GCA_030770465.2. Taxonomy (NCBI): domain Eukaryota; kingdom Metazoa; phylum Arthropoda; class Insecta; order Hymenoptera; family Andrenidae; genus Perdita; species Perdita meconis. The sequence goes on from JASKOS020000045.1 coordinate 58,335, forward strand.
TTGCAATTTAACTGAACTTCGCGGCCGATTCTCGCACCTTCCTCCAGCCGCGCGCCTCACTCCCCACGGCCGCCGTAGTGCTCGGAAGGCGTCAGGCGCGTGCCACATGAATCGCGCGTGGCGCATTGGGGCGACGACGCTTGTATCGATAGATTTCCACATCACCCTTGAGGTACTGCCTAAGACGCGCTTTTTTTGTCAGTGGTATCCCCTGGAGGCCATAAAATTTATGCAAATGTTTGTTCTTAAAAATACGAAACATTAAGACAGAGCAGCCCACACTTCTGCGTGAACACTTCCCATTGATATTCTAAGTTTGTCAAGCACGTCTAAGCGTGCTCGAAAATTTGATCTTCTCATGATTGAAATTTTGACAGTAGCAGTTAAATTTTTCTTCATTTATTCTTTTTTTATACGATTTTTCAAATTATTAACGCGGGATAGTGGAATAGGCCTACAGGGGATAACACTGACAAAAAAAAACGCGTCATAGGTAGTATCTCAAGGGTGATGTGGAAATCTATCGATACAAGCGTCGTCGCCCCAATGCGCCACGCGCGATTCATGTGGCACGCGCCTGAGGCCTTCCGAGCACTACGGCGGACGCGGGGAGTGAGGCGCGCGGCCGGAGGAATGTGCGAGAATCGGCCGCGAAGTTCAGTTAAATTGCAAGCCTGCCTTACGCAATAAGTATTTTTGTACAATTTCCAATGTTTTGTTACATAGTAGAATAATTTACAATCCATAGGAAGTACGGAAACATTGCTTTTTAGTGATATTTATGTACTGAATTAATACGATCATAGATCCAGTTTTGTTACAATACAAAATCGCCATTTTTCAATTTCTTTCTCTCGTTTCTTATGTTTTACAACTTAACTAATTATTTTAAAAATCTGAAACAATTCCATAATATGTGTCGCGATAGCTGACGTGTTCCTAATTTTTTTCATAATTTTTTAACCAATAGTTTAACAGAAATCGGCCAATAACCGTGTCTTCTGACGTTTTTTATTTTTGCAATGTTGCTAATAAATTAAAAAATCTGAAAAAATTCCACAATATGTGTCACGATAGCTAACGTGTCCCTGATTTTTTTCATAATTTTTCATCCAATAGTTTAGAAGAAATTGGCCAATAACGTAAAGATCTTGAGTTTCTTGTATAAGCCTCGAGCACGGCGAGTAGTAGACACTACGCGTAGCTTGTGTACCGTCGCTGGTCGGCCGAGCGCTCGCTATTCGCGCTCTCTGATTGGTCGGGATTTTTCGTTAATAACTCGTTAACAAAGCTTCGGAGAACATTTTTGCAAAGGAAAATGTTGTTTAGAATCACCCCAGGAATCCACCCTTTCCGGGTCCCGCACTTAGTTTGGAACACCCTGTATATTCAGTTTTTTTAAAGTTCTGTTTTACATATTTATAATTTTCTTGGATACAATTTTTTTACACATTTCATACGTGTGTTCCCAATTGAAAGGGAAATTGTGATAGCACGTTACAAGATAATAATTACATTTTTATATGTTAATTTCTCAAAGACGGGGAACTGCAGAAGAAATGGATAGCCTCGTGAAAATTACACAAAATATTCTGACACTAATATATTCAAGACTCGTAGTGAGTACAAGAAACAAGAACTTCCGTTCTTTTCAATTGCCCTTCTTTAAAAATGTGTGCTAACAAAAATTATTCAAAATCAGGAATATTTTGTTCGAAAATTCATTAAGTCAGACTTAATTAATAATTTCTCGGATTAAGTAAACAATTATGAAGAAAAACTTGTAATTTGAAACTGTTAGAATTTCAAAACAACAAATTAAAAACTGAAAGTGATAAGATATTACAAGTTTTTCAAGAAAGTGATAAATTATCATTAAACAATTTTCAATGGGTATTCGTGTGATGATAATAAACTTCATGATCCTTCCATCGTTTTGTAGAAACCTTCAATTTAGACGTCTGATTACGAGTCCCATTCTGTATCTGAAAAATTAAATTTTTATATATTTTATATTACTTCCAGAGGATAATGGTAAAACATTAGATAATCTAATTTTTAATCACTTACAAAGATGAGGCCTCGAGTTTCCCACTGAAGAAGCGATAACTTTATTCACTCGCATGTATGCGATAATGGAAGCCAATGACGTTCATGACATCTATGAAACCATGATGTTCGCTTGGAATTACAGTTTCTGCAACCTGAAAATTATATACATATTTTATGTAAATTAACATATACTACTATCCAATCAAATATACATTATTTGCTTGCAGAAACAAGCATCTGTGGTCAAAATGATTTACGATATTATTTTGTTTAAACTATTATCAATTTCTTTAAAGATTCTACTAAATGATTATGTTAAAATTATAAATAATAATCAAGTAGAAATGGCTTTGTAATTACCTGCATAATTCTCGTTTCTTTGGTACCAAATTATACTACATAACTCCACACGTTCACCAGCGTTCATTTAACCTCTTTCATGTCGTACCAATAATTTTGTCAATTTCAGGTCTTAATTAGCTTATATATCCGCTTATCGGCTTTGGAATGCTTCAGTTTGGTTCACAGATGGTTTTACCTCACTTCACATTTATATTTTCTTGAAATCATTGTAAATATTTCAAATGCATCACAACATCAAACTGATCCGAGAGTCCACAAAATATATACCACATTTATTAGTATTAATATACTTTTATATTACTTCTACTTACTATAGTTACAATATTGATATATTTCTTATACACAATTAATAAACAATTGTGCATTTTAGTATAATTATCTATTTAAAAAATGCTTTAATTGCAAATCCGAGCACAAGACTCCACTATTGAAAATAGGCCTCCCGATCCGCCATTAGCGGTGTTGCCACGTTGTTTAGCACCAAAGAGGATTAGATAGAGCGGAAGCTGCTGTATCTCCGTTTTACAGCGCCCTCTGGCAGGTCAGAAGGGAAGGAATTCACAGAAATGAAGAGTTCTATTTCCTTTCTGGTACTTTTCTTGTACATGCCGACGCCAACTAGGCTACGTCATTTTTCTAATTTTTTATTTACGTATTTGCGGTGATTTGCGGTAGACGTGGATACCAGTGGATACATCATGTACATACATACACGAGCGCTTATTTATAGTGTCGAACAGTGTCGAGTGTTGTTTTGAACCAAAAATGCATTAAAGAGCCAGTGTGTGTGTGGTATGTGTACATACATATGATAGACATTTTTAAAATAAATATAAATATGATTTTTATTTGCGTTTCATTTACTTGCTAAAAATCTATATCACATCTGTATATATGTAAATTAATATTTCAAATTCTTCAGCTCTGCAATGTGGAGAGAAATTACAAGTCCGAATCTCAGACTTGAAATTTCATCAGTTCCTCAAAAAAATTTAGTCATAGAATTTATTGTGAATCGAACCGTGAATTGAAAAACCGTGGAGAGGGGTAGTTTTCGGGTTGCGGGGCAAGGGGACAGATGAATAGTTCCCTTCTGAGCTGCTTGAGGTGCTGAAAAACGAGATACACTTTTATACATGGGCTCTTATGGGGAGCTTCCGCTCTATCTAATCCTCTTTGTTTAGCACGGCTAGTACTAGAGTCGGCTGTGCCTATGGGCATTTAAATTGGCTGTGTTATTTAGTTATTTTGTCTTTCTCTAGAAGTGGTTTTCTTTTCGAGTGTCGCCTCTTATTATATCTACTCTTTGCCAAAACCTAATAGCTAACGAGTAATTTCACTTTATTTCTTGAAAATGTTCTTCACGTAATATCAAGTTGGAGATTCAACCGTATCACAGATTTCTGCGATTTGATATTACGTGAAGAAAATTTTCAAGAAATAAAGTGAAATTACTCGTTAACTATTAGATTTAGGGCTAATAAAGGTCAATACTTTTTTACTCAGGATTCGATATTCTTCCATATTTTGATTTAAAAAATATAGTATTCTATTTAAGAAAACAAAGTTGACCTTCAACTCTCCGAAACGCCTACACCTATAAAAAAATAAATGCATTGTATAATGTACCCCTTTAAACCATGCAACTTCTGTATATAAAATTTTTTCGTGGAACGCATATTTTGGAAGTTATAGAGGTGCACGAGCTGCGTGAACCACACTGTTACATGCTTATGCTTTTTCAAAAACAATTCTCAAACTGATATAACTAATAAAATTCTCCAATAACTTGTTTTCGCTTGAAAAGATATACATATATATGTATAATGTATTTCTCTAAGAAGATAAAATGTGAAATTAGAGAATAATACAAGGAATGAACTGTCGCGCCGTGCAGAGCCCAATTAAGGGGGAGGGGGCTGCAGCCCCGGGCAAGCCTTCAAATTTCAACTTACTTTAGATTAAATTACTTTAGAATAAATTAAATAAATAATAAATTTAATAATAAATTTATAATTAGATGCAATTACTTTAGAATAAATTTTAATATTCAAAGATTTTTGTATTTTATTATATACGTTGTTATAAAAAAATCCCCCCCCCCTCCCCGCTTTTCAATCACATAGGTCCCCAAAGGTTTGATAGCCCCGGGCCTCAAAAAATCTTAATCGACCCTGTCGCCGTGCTACGCCGCACGGCTGGATTGTCTGTCGCCTGATTTTGACTTATCTGCTCACAGGATCCAGAAACGCGAATTTTCGATGCGAACAGAGAATCGCCGAGTGACGCCCGAGCACGCCCGAGCGAAAGCGAGCAGGCAGCGCACACGGATAGGAGCAGTTGGGTATGTGTCAGAAGTGCGGGTTGCGCGGACGCAAAGTGGGTGACGGTGGGAAGGAAAAGATGGACTGATAGAAGAGGCACTCTTCTGTTACCATCAAACTGCGCTCGATTGCTACCAGGCCCTGAAAACTGCCCGTATTTCAGGGGTCACGCGAAAATAACTCGTCCACCAGCCCTATAGGTGCGCTGATGTCGCTCCACGTACACATATACCCATTATCGGTGAGATGTACGCACACATAGACATGGTCCTATGTACGTGTGATACCGTATATATACTTGCTCGAAAATTGATTTCAATGATAAAAATAATAAAGGAGAAAAATAGAGACAGTATTTATAATAAAAATGAAATATATTTTAGTAATATCATACAATTTCAATTTAAACTAAACATTATTACAATAAATAATACATAAAATATATCATACAATGGGGGTGAACAGAAACAAAATTTTAGAAGGAAAGAAGTAATTTCTTAAACATTGCTTGATGAAAATCACCAATGTAAATATGAACTATAATTGAATTATATTTACTATAGTTATGAAACAATGATTTTTAGATTATTTCTTTTCATAAAAAATTTTGTTTCTCGTTACGGCGCCGTTCGGTGTATTATAGAAACAACACATAAGTAATGACAAGTAGACTGCGGATTTTTATGCAAAATACAATTTCTACAATCACAAATAAAGAATTGGTACTTGAATAATAGTATTTTTAATTTTCTAAATATTTGAATTGATTTTATACTTTTGATATTTTATATAATTTGGCATATCCTTTACAGTATTGCCATAAATGCATAAAATCCGCAATCTAACGATAATATACAAATATTAATAAACATAATTATAAATACCATCAAAGACATAATTACTGATCACTTTTTGAGCAACAAATTAAACATAAAACATGAATTTACTTAAATATCATATAAACTTTGAGATTTAGATTAATTTTCTGATTTGCACATTAAGAAACCGTAATAGTTACTCTTAAGTGATTAGATTCAGTCTTTGATGGTGCACTGAAGGACCTTGCAGCAAGAGGGATGCAACTTCATTTTTCACAATTTCATAATTGTGACGTAGAATGTACATAAAAGAAATTTTACGATTTTGACATTCTAAAACCATTAATAGAACTACTGAATATTTTTGTTTGAATATAGAAAGTCTAAGCAATGATTTTATAAATACTTATTCAAATTTACTCAAAGTAGGTAAAAATGGAGTTGCATCCTTCCTGCTGCAAATTCTTGAATTGTGGAAAAATGAAATACAAATATACATACATAACATAAGTATGCATATTGTACGTGTAAGTACAAATGAGCTCGGGTTTGGAGATGAGTGGAGAACCCTGTACATATGCATCAGGGTTGGAAAAAATGGAATCTGATTATAAATCATAAATCGTAATTAAAGTTTAGTCACTAAGTTTCTGTAATTGTTAATTTTTATTCACTACCGAGTCAAATTTGGTCAAATTGTAGTCGGTAACAACTAACAATTACAGAAACTGTAATTAGTAACTAAACTTTAATTTCGATTTATGATTTATAATCACTAGACTGCGGATTTTTATACAAAATACAATTTTCACAAGCACAAATAAAGGATTGGAACTTGAATATCAGTATGATTCATTTTCTACACATTCTAACTTGAATTATATTTTTTATATTTTGGCATATGTTGACAGTTTCGTAAATTTTTTTGCATACTTAGTATTGTCATAAATGCATAAAATCCGTAGTCTAATAATCACATTACATTTTTCCCAAACCTGATATACACAGAACAATGTTGTTCAAGAAGCTGAATCCTTCTGGAAGTCTCTACGAGGATGGCTACTACAGCAGAGGCAGCTATTCCAGCATGGGTGTATTCTGAAAGTAAGAATACCACAATTGAAATGCCGAAGAAAGCACAATAAATTATTTATTACTTTATTCATAGATGAGTGCATACAGACCTGCGTTTTCGTCGCTATGTTTAGGCAAGGGCAGTTTCAGTTGCTTTCAATCCACTGCAGTCCACTGGCCAGAGAATTACCCTGTATATGCAAATAAAGTTAATTTTTAATTTACAATTTTATAATTATTACATATAGTCAATGTTAAAAATTTAACCGATTGTACTAACCATCTACCACCCAAATTGTCGACTATAATAATGGCGTCAAAATCATAACGCTTTTAGAGACCTCATACGGTGGGTTATAGTATTAACATCGGCGCCATGTTCTTTTTTTCACTTTCCTTGTGTGTAATGTCAGTGATACGCTATCCATGGGTGTGTGAAGCGACATCAGCGCACCTATAGGGCTGGTGAACGAGTTAATTTCACGTTCACTTTTACAAGAGTGCAGTTTTCAGGGCCTGATTGCTACGGTACGAAAGTGTTTCACACTTTTATACTGGGATGGATCAGATGGCACTCGTTCTCGAGGCATCTGGGGGCTAGTTCCACACGCGCAAGCGCGAGCGCGGCGCCATGTTGTAAAGGTTGGCGGCGTAGAGAGACTCAGAAAGAGAGACTCTCTCTTGCGCACTGTTCCGAGCGTCTGGCGCACTGTTCCGCCCATGGTGGAAGTAGACAAGGTGAAACAGTGCGCATAATGGCGGCTGGATGGTAGAACAGCCAATAGCGAGTGGTCTGAAATGCACCCGCGCATTTCAAATGTAAAAGTCAACATAATTTCGACTCTTCAGAAGGAATATGATTTGATTTGTGTTATCGAGTTTAAATAAATCTTTGTATCTCACACAATTGCTATGTGCTGCTACGCTTGGCTGGAACTGGCGGAACGGATGACTAATAACGGACGAAGACAACTGATATAAGAACACGGGGTTAGTCGCAAGAAGACCTAACCCCACAACTGGTGATCCCGACGAACCACAGTATGTGATTCCGGTCAAAGTAGCCAAAATTATCGTCCATGAAAAAGAAGTAGTCATCAACGATTGAAGTGTCATCGCTGACTCAACGGCAGAGGGAAGCTGGATTCCTCACCGGCGGTGCATGAGGTTGGAGGTGCGCGCCCGCATCGCCACGTGCGTCGCAGACGCCTTGCATTGCCTTGCATTGTCTTGCGACTGAACGGGCTCTGCAAGCATCGTCACGGGGCTTATTCTCTGCGAGGCATTCGGGACGGGAGCCATCACATCTTCCGCAACACCTGAACGTGCACTGCAGGCCACAGCGGAGAAATCGGCGGCAGCTATCCATGGTGGTATTCAACACGTGGGCGTGCGTCGAGACGTCGTGAGCGTCAACGTCGAGACCAGACAGATGATCAGCCTTCAACGACGATGGGTGCGTCTTCCTAAAAAGAAGCATCAAGTAGGTCATGTTGTGTTGCGTCAAATGCACATGTGCACAGGTCTGTGAAGTTGGCACCCCTAAATGAGAATTTTCATAAAAAACTAATCTCATTCGTTTGCCCACGATTTGTCCAGATTTGTCCAACAAAAATTTTCGTTTGTCCACCCTCCAAAAAAAAGTTATGACCAAACCAAAATTTCGAAATATCAGCACCCCCATGAAAATTTTTTGATGTTTTTCAAATTGGATTCGTTTGTCCACGATATGTCCAGATTTGTCCACCCTTCTAAAAAAAGTTATGGCGAAATCAAAAACTCGAGATGTCAGAACTCCATAAATGCTTTCCAAGGGTTTCTCATTGCAAAACGATTGTTTATGAATCGTAAACGTTTGTCCACCCAATATATTGGAATGTCCACTCAAAATACTGGATTGTCCACCCAAAATTTTCGTTTGTCCACCCTCCAAAAAAAAGTTATAACCAAATAAAAAACTCGAGACATCGGAACTCCACGAATACTTTGCCCGGGTTTCTCATTGCAAAACGATTGTTTAAGAATCGTAAACGTTTGTCCACCCAATGTATTCGATTGTCCACCCTTCAAAAAAAAGTTATGGCGAAATCAAAAACTCGAGATGTCAGAACTCCATGAATGCTTTCCAAGGGTTTCTCATTGCAAAACGATTGTTTATGAATCGTAAACGACAATCGAGTATTTTGAGTGGACAATCGAATACATTGGGTGGACAAACGTTTACGATTCTTAAACAATCGTTTTGCAATGAGAAACCCGGGCAAAGTATTCGTGGAGTTCCGATGTCTCGAGTTTTTTATTTGGTTATAACTTTTTTTTGGAGAGTGGACAAACGAAAATTTTGGGTGGACAATCGAATATTTTGGGTGGACAATCGAATATATTGGGTGGACAAACGTTCACGATTCATAAACAATCGTTTTGCAATGAGCAACCCTTGGAAAGCATTCATGGAGTTCTGATATCTCGAGTTTTTGATTTCGCCATAGCTTTTTTTTGGAGGGTGGACATACGAAAATTTTGGGTGGACAAATCTGGACATATCGTGGACAAACGAATCCAATTTGAAAAACATCAAAAGATTTTAATGGGGGTGCTGATGTTTCGAAATTTTGATTTGGTCATAACTTTTTTTTGGAGGGTGGACAAACGAAAATTTTTGTTGGACAAATCTGGACAAATCGTGGACAAACGAATGAGATTAGTTTTTTATGAAAATTCGCATTTAGGGGTGCCAACTTCACAGACCTCATGTGCACGGTGTTGCGACGTAAAACCGTTAAAACACGGCCATATTAGCGTTTCGGGCGAACGTGCGCGCGCAACTTCGATTAATCGCGAAAAACGTCGCCATATTGAAATTAACGAGTGACGCGTGCGAGATATCGAACGAAATCGTAAAAGTGATATAATTATTTTCGCGAAGATAAACATTTTTGCGTAAAAGTGCCTACCTCATTGCGACTTCAGGCGTGTGGTGAGAAGCATTGACTTTTTCGCGCAGTTTCGTGTAACGTCGACGGACTCCATTGACTCGCTGCAGCGCCCATACTCATTGAAATGGCAGCGTCCGAAGAGAGGTTAGCGCAACTCGCCGAGGCGCAAAACACGATAGACTCCTTACGCGAACACCAAATCGCGAATCAAAATCCGAGTATCGCGGCAAACACGTCGATTCCGATTCCTCCGATAACGGGAGTATCAGCGATATACAGACAACCAAAAATCGTGAATTTCTGTAAAGAGAATCCTTCGACGTGGTTTATTCAAGCCGAGATCACATTACGAAACGCGCGTATCGGGGTTTCGGCGACGAAAGCCGATTGTATTGCAGAAAAACTCGACCTTGAAACTCTTGAAGCTATACGGGATATTATCACTGCCGAACCACGTCCATTGGACATTTACGATCGTGTAAAAGCCAGGTTGATCGAGACCTTTGGTTGTTCAGCGGAAACGCGCTTACGCCAACTAATCAAGGGGCAAGTGGGCAATTGCGGAAAACCGTCATTGATAATGAATAGATTGCGCGGTCTGGATGCCGGGTGTGGCAGCGAGGTGATCCGCACGGTGTTCTTCGAACAACTGCCAGCGCCGTGTCACGCAGCGCTCGCAATTTCCCAAATTAAAGACTTACAGGTTCTAGCAAACATGGCGGAAAAATACGTCGAGGCGGTAGAGGCGTCACAGATACAGGCTGTGGCCGTATCTCCAGTCCAAACGTCGGCAAAAGGTAACCTCGAAGACAAAATAAATAAACTCACTGCCGAATTGTCCGAATTAAAAACAATAGTCGCGCGTTCGTCTCAGCAACGTGACCCTCGTCCACGTTCGCGCGGTTTTGTCCACTCGCGAGGCAGGAGCGGGGGCGTCCGTTCGAATGGGAACCCAAAAAAGTCCAACTCGGACACCGAGATATGTTATTATGATAAAAAATTTAACGAAAACGCCCGCATCTGCGTTAAGCCCTGCTCCTGGGTCGCGAAAGGAAATCAGGGAAACTAAGTCGACCTCCTCGACTGGAGACTATGGTGGGAGGTATGACTGGTTCAAGGCATCTTCACATTCGTGACAACAGGCACGGATTAACCTTTTTAATAGACACTGGAGCGGAAATTTCCATAGTCCCGGTAAATATAAAAAGTAGGTGTCAAGCATTTGATTTCAAGTTCTTTGCAGCGAACAACACTCCAATCGACACATTTGGCTATAGGGAGATGTCTCTCGATCTTGGCACTGGTCATTCTATAGCGTGGCATTTCTGCATTGCGGACGTTACACAGCCGATCATCGGAACAGATTTGCTCGATCATTTTGGATTTCTTGTCGATCTCAAAAGGCGTCGTTTAATCGATCCCCTTTCGCAGATTTCTGTCGTGGGTTTTCTGAAGACTTCGACCAATGTAGGGATTGGCACACTGGATAAGAAATCCATATATTCCAAAATCCTTGCTGAATTCCCTGAAGTTACAGGCTCAGCGCCGGTGCCGGCTTTCAAAGTTCAAGATGTACATCACTACATCGCTACGAGTGGTCCTCCTGTCGCTGACAGGGCTAGACGTCTTTGCTCAGACAAGCTAAAAGCTGCTAGAGTTGAATTTTAAAAATTGGTAAATCAAGGTGTCTGTAAACCTTCCTGTAGTCCGTGGGCTAGTCCCATCCACATGGTGGCTAAGCAGGATGGAACATGGAGAATATGTGGCGACTATCGTCGTTTAAATGCAGTCACGATTCCGGACAAATATCCGGTGCCTCATCTTCATGATTACTCCGTAAATTTACACAATAAAAAGATATTCTCAAAACTAGATTTACTCAGGGCGTATCACCAAATCCCCGTAGCTTCCGATGATATTCCAAAAACAGCCGTAATAACTCCCTTTGGCCTATTTGAATACAATGTCGTTCCATTTGGACTTAGGAATGCAAGCCAATCATTCCAGAGATATATAAATCGCGCATTGGGAAATCTGGATTTTGTCTTCGCGTACGTGGATGATATCCTTGTTGCATCGACATCGGAAGACGAGCACGAGCAACACCTGAGAGTTGTTCTAGAACGCCTCAGAGAGTTCTCGCTACGTATAAATCCAGCTAAGTGCGAATTCGGCAGATCGGAATTGAATTTCCTCGGTCATGTAATAAACATCGAAGGGTCAAGGCCCACAAAAGATCGGGTAGAAGCAATTCTGAAATTTCCGAAGCCATCTACTGTGGCACAACTCAGACGTTTTCTGGGAATGATAAACTTTTATCGCCGAGGTTTGCGAAATGCTGCGGAGGTTCAAGCACCTCTATATGAATATACAAAAGACTCGAGGAAAAACGACAAGCGCGAAATTAGTTGGAATGAAGCTTCTGAGGAAGCCTTCGAGAGGATAAAATCCGATCTGGCGAATTGCGTACTATTGAGCCATCCGTCCCATGACGCGGAAACGCGTATTGTCACGGATGCTTCGGATTACGCCATGGGGGCAGTTCTCGAACAGAACTTGAATGATTTGTGGAAACCACTAGCCTTCTTTTCAAAAAAATTTAGTCAGGCCCAGCGCCAATATAGCGCTTACGATAGGGAACTCTCTGCGATTTACGGGGCCATAAAATCTTTTAAATTCTTTTTGGAAGGTCGAAACTTCAAAATAGTTACGGATCACAAACCCTTAATTTATGCCTTCCAACACGCTCAAGTAAAGCGTCTTCGCGACAGTCACGTCAACTGGCATTTATATCTCAATTTACTACAAGTATCGAGCATCTCTCGAGGGTTGCAAATGTCGTTGCCGATCCGTTATCACGTGTTGAAGCAATTCGTCTGCCGGTAGATTTCGATTTATCAGAACTTTCACAGCAACAGGCTGCTGATTTCGAACTCGAGGAAATCAAAAAATCTTCAAAATGTTCACTGAACTTGAAGTGCATAGAATGGGGAGCGGAACATCATCGGGTATACTGTGATATGACTGGTGAGGCACTGCGTCCGTATATCCCGAAAACCATGCGAAGGCGTGTCTTCGAAATGTTCCATCTGCCTGCACACGGCAGCGCCAAAGTGACCGATCGTGTCATTAGGAAGCGTTACATTTGGCCCAATTTGCATCGTGATGTTGTAAGCTGGTGCAGGGATTATCTTGACTGTCAGCAATCTAAAATATCACATCATGTGAAAAATGAGCCGGCACCGTTCGTGCCGCCTGATGGCCGTTTTGATCATGTCCATATGGACATCATAGGTCCTCTTACCAATTGCGATGGATATCTCTACTGTCTGACATTGATCGACAGATTTTCTCGTTGGGTGGAAGCGATCCCGTTGAAAGGTATCACTGCAGTCACGGTGTCGAGAGCATTCTTCGACCAGTGGGTTTCTCGTTTCGGACCACCAAAGATCTGGACTACTGATCAAGGCGCGCAATTTGAATCTCGGGTGTTCGCTGCTCTTTTGTCACTGATAGGTTCCCAACGCGTACGTACTGCGGCATATCATCCCGCGGCAAACGGGATGATTGAAAGGTGGCATCGTTGCCTAAAAGCAGCTTTAATGTGCCGAAGAGACGGTAACTGGGTGAGACAACTCTCAACCGTTTTATTAGGCTTACGCACCCACGTTCGTTTGGACACTAGTGCATCTCCCGCGGAATATTTGTATGGCACTACCATTAGAGTTCCGGGAGAGCTCTGCTTGCCTGACGATTTTACGCCAAACCCTCAAGTCTTCATTGAAGAATTCAGAGAATACATGCGGAATCTGAAACCAGTGCCAATATCGCATAGACACAAAAATCGAGCATTTTTCTTTAAGGACTTATATAATTGTACTCACGTATTTCTAAGAACAGCGGCAGTGAAACAGCCTCTTGAGCGTCCGTATACCGGACCTCACAAAGTACTTTTTCGGATATCAGATCTCAATTACGAAATCGAGGTAAAGGGCTCTTCGCGTGTAGTATCCACAGAATTACTAAAGCCTGCTCATTACATTCCGAATGATCTCGTTGCGGAGCCAGCCGTGATCGCACCGGAAAAAGGTTGTCCGAAGCAACCAGAAATCCAACCCAAACCTTGCCTAAAACAACCAGGCGCATTAAAAACTTACTCGCGCAAGAAAGTTGTTGTAAGCTTACCTGCAGTCCGGGGTGACGCAGTCACTCATTAGCCGATGGGTGAAGGTCCTTGATTGGTTGTGCGTGAACTAAAAGTAGGCTAAATAGATATTAAGTAATATTATACTCTTATTTAGAATATAAGAAAACAAATACATACCATTGTAAAGCGTTGCGTTGATTATACCTTAGTGTTGTATTCACTACGAATCACTCCTGAACTCCACGAGTGAGTATTTCTTTTTCTTTGTAATTAACGTTAAGCACCAGACCCTTAACCTATTATTCTACGCATTGCGATATTGTAAACTTAGAATAACAACCCCGCGTTGCGAATGCGCACTCTAATGAGCCTAAGCCTAGGTTCAAGGAACGTTAGCACTTGGGGGGGGGGAGTGCGCGGGCGCGACGCCATGTTGTAAAGGTTGGCGGCGTAGAGAGACTCAGAAAGAGAGACTCTCTCTTGCGCACTGTTCCGAGCGTCTGGCTCTTCCGTGAGTCACGGCTAAGGAAAAGGACCGTTTCCCAACAGTTTCATAGTTTGCTGTTTCGGGAGTTTGTCGTTCATTCTATATCTACGTAGTCTGTTTGCTAAATCTATCAATAACGTAATCTCCCATTTTGTATACATTTATTTTGTACGATTATTTCGCAAAATGTATTGCATCTTATATTTCATTTCGAGTTAGTTTTTCAATACGTTGTCTGGTTTTATGGAAAATCGTAGCCCTCACCGGCGAATACCTGAACAATTTTGTTTATTCTTTTTATTGCCTAAAATTTATGCTGATTTGCTTGCAAACGGTCTGCGTAATTAGTGTTACAGGTTGTAACGTCGTGTACTCATCGACTGTTTCGAAAGATTCAGAAATACGTATAATGATCCGTCGGGTTCCAAATGATACGTTTGATTATGCCGGAGACCAGATATTTGGGATTGCCGAATAAATATTAATATTGTTGTTCAATTGAAGAGTTAGAACTCACCGTCGATCTAAATAGACTTTATTAAAACTTGAGGTTCTGACCGACACTCGGTTGTGTGTACTTGATGCATGGCTTCTTTCATTTTATTTAGTACATTTACACATTTAGCAATTAGTATCTATCAAAGATTAGATGTTTATATAGGGTATAAAATCTGAACAAATTATATAACATGTGCCCCTTTTGATTTTTTTAACAATATTTCATGCAATAGTGTAAGACAGTGGTGTCAAACACGCGGCCCACGGGCCGCAAGCGGCCCTCAAGACCTTAGAGTGCGGCCCGCGGCCCAAAACTTGAAATTAATTTTATGACCTAAAATACAATGCAACACAATGCTAAAGGAAAAATATAATGAAATTGACATTCCAGATTTTTATTCGTACTTGCCAGATCATTTTATTGAAATGCGTATACTTGTTGCGAGAATCTTGGCAATGTTTGATAGTACATGTACAGTACAGGACAGGATAGTACAATGTTTGATAGTATGTGAACAATTATTTTCTGTCTTAAAGACTAATAAAACTTCACACAGGGTGAGGTTAACAAATGAAAACTTAAAATCCATATTAAAAATATCTTTATCCCAAAAAATTACACCCGATATCGATAAAATAGTATCTGCGAAAAGATGCCAAGTGTCTAGTAAAAAAATACACTTCTCAAAAAAATTAAGGGATCACTTCTAGGAAGCCGAAAAATAAAGTCAAGTTCAAATGGTCATAACTTTGGCAAAAATGGTCGTATTGATAAAATTAAAAAGCCGTTTGAAAGCGTGAAATCTCTACTTTCGATACTGGTTTCAGTTGTTACTTTTGTTATTTTGTGGCAAAGCTGTAACGAAGCGACACATCGTTACTAAACCTCCCCCTTTTCCGCGACCGCGCCACGCGACCCACCAAGCCCGACGCCGCGATCGCGCGATTCGCCCCACTCCGCGAGACCCCACCGCGCGCCTCGCGCTCCGCCGCGCTCACGACACCATGCGACCCCACCGCGCGCCACGCGCCCCGCGACGGCCCACGGGTGAGACGTAACTCCCGCCGCGGCCGCTAGGCGGCCACGATCGACTCGCGGTTCTCACGCATGAAATCGCGCCTCGCGAGGATATAAGGCGGGTCGCGAATCGGAATCGGGGAGACGATACGAACTCGCAGGCCAGGGTGCCGCTCTATACGTTCCGTAGATGACTCTCCAGCTCTGATCGCTTCACCGCGTTCAAGAGCGATATTTTTGCATAACCTACCTCCCAAGGTGCACCAGGTCGCATGGACTATTCCTAGGCCTTGGAGATAGCTACCGGATCCCCGCCATTCCACGGCGCAAGCCGACGAGGAAGGCATCCCTAGGCTACGGGACGGCCGGACGGTCCAGACCGCGGTCACCCCACGTGCACGGCCATTCCATGCTCGCTTCTCGGGGAGCTCCCTCACGGGGCCCCGATTGACGGGCTCGACAACTTCCCAACCGCCTGAGAATCCCCTCAGGAACGCCGCCGCAGCTACCCGCGCCGCGCCGCCGAGCTGTTCGCGTCGAAACCGTCGAGGTCGGGATCGCGCCACCGAGGCCCCGCGGGCCTGCCCCGAACCGCGTCCGTAGACGTAAGTCGCGTGTCTTAGCATTTAAGTTGCGGATAGAATAAGTCGCGTTTAGGTTAAGTCGCGTGTCTTAGGATTTAAGTTGCGTCGCGAACAAATTGTGAGCCGTTTCGACCGGCCGTAGGATAAGTAGACCCCGGATGAACCAACACCAAATAAAGTAGTTGTAAGGAACAGACCCACACGACGCATTCGTCATTTGCGGACCTTGGCAACCGACTGAGTCGGCGAAATCCTATTTCCCCCGGTCCACCGTAGTAAGACCGATTACAAAGCTATAGCGATATAAACGGCAGCTTAAACTTTTTTTACAATTTCGACCAACTTTCTAATACTCCATGGGGCGCAATAAATTTTTTAGGCACATTGCATTTATACCAGTCGCAAGCGACAACCTTTCTGTGTAAAATAAGTGTTTGCTGAATGCTGTACGATTTTTTTGGCAAGGTTATTCAACTTTGAAGCAAAAACCGTCTTTTTGACTTTGACTGCTGCTAAAAGGCGACAGAAGCATCGTAGAACGTAGATAAAAAAAGCAATAGAAAGTTCAAGCTTTCCTCTTTAAGAAGCATTGTTTAGTTTTGCAATTTAATTAACATTTCGGTGCACTAGATCTTTTCGAAAATATGCTTAAAAATGGTACAATTTCCATTTTTTCTTTAACTCGCTGTATCTCGATAACGGTTAATCACAGCATCATGATCTTACGCTCATTTTAAAGCGCAAGATTTGCCGATTTGATTGAGCCCAAGACGAACTCGCTGCGATAATTTTTTCTCTGTGGCCTTTATGTTTAATGTTACCGATTTACATAAAGGAAGTCGACTGCGATCGTTTGCCACGCTGTCGTTCCATTGAAGCGTGCTCTCTTGAATCGTATCCCCACCCTCCGACGTAGGTGACGAAAACACCCGAGAACGATCCGAAGTACGCCGACGTAACCTTATGTATACGAGATCTGTGAAGTTGGCACCCCTAGGTACGAATTTTCATAAAAAATTGTCCACTCGAAATCGGACAATCGAAAATTTTGGGTGGACAAACGAGTGTTTTGGATGGACAAACATTGACGATTCATAAACAATCGTTTCGCACTGAGAATCCCCTGGAAAATGTTCACGAGTGTTAATGTCAAAGTTTTTGATTTCATCATAACTTTTTTTTTGGAGGGTGGACAAACGAAAATTTTGGGTGGACAAATCTGGGCAAATCGTGGACAAACGTATAAGATTAGTTTTTTTATGAAAATTCGTTTGTTTGCTCGGGTGTTTTCGTCACCTACGTCGGAGGGTGGGGATACGATTCAAGAGAGCACGCTTCAATGGAACGACAGCGCGGCAAACGATCGCAGTCGACTTACTTTATGTAAATCGGTAACATTAAACATAAAGGCCACAGAGAAAAAATTATCGCAGCGAGTTCGTCTTGAGCTCAATCAAATCGGCAAATCTTGCGCTTTAAAATGAGTGTAAGATCATGATGCTGTGATTAACCGTTATCGAGATACAGCGAGTTAAAGAAAAAATGGAAATTGTACCATTTTTAAGCATATTTTCGAAAAGATCTAGTGCACCGAAATGTTAATTAAATTGCAAAACTAAACAATACGTCTTAAAGAGGAAAATTGAACTTTCTATTACTTTTTTTATCTACGTTCTACGATGATTCTATCGCCTTTTAGCAGCAGTCAAAGTCAAAAAGACGGTTTTTGCTTCAAAGTTGAATAACTTTGCCAAAAAAAATCGTACAACATTCAGCGAACACTTATTTTACACAGAAAGGTTGTCGCTTTCGATTGGTATAAATGCAATGTGCCTAAAAAATTTATTGCGCCCCATGGAGTATTAGAAAGTTGGTCGAAATTTTAAAAAAAGTTTAAGCTGCCGTTTATATCGCTATAGCTTTGCCACAAAATAACAAAAGTAACAACTGAAAACAGTATCGAAAGTAGAGATTTCACGCTTTCAAACGGCTTTTTAATTTTATCAATACGACAATTTTTGCCAAAGTTATGACCGTTTGAACTTGACCCCATTTTTCGGCTTCCTAGAAGTGATCCCTTAATTTTTTTGAGAAGTGTATTAAGTCTTTTAATTTCTAAAATTAATGTATCTTTTAATGTATTTTTTTAATTCTTGTAAATTTATTAAAGAAAAATAAATGTAAATTTTAAATGAGTTATTTTCCATTATAAATAAAAGACTTTTTTCTTGCTGTCTGCGGCACGCGGATTTTCTTAAAATGAATTTGGTGGCCCGTATTCATACATGAGTTTGACACCACTGGTGTAAGAGAAACTGACCAAAAACTTGACTTTCTATTTTTACCCCCACTGTCCCCCAAGGAAACGGAATCATTTGATTCATTTGTTTTACATTGGGGGCATTCCATGCGAAAATACAAAACACCGACCAAGCCTCTCCTCGAGACTCTATGGCTCCCTTAGCCATCCCCCGTAAACAGCGACCAAGTCTCGGTCCGAGACTCTACGGTTACTTTCCCGAAAAGAAGGGTCCGCGCATCTGCGGAAGAAAACTTTACCTGCTCGGCTCGCCCGTTTGCTCGCTCGAAAGTTCAGATCTGGACGGGGTCTACTACTACTACTACTACTACTACTACTATAAGGTAATACGGGCCCACCCGACGTTTCGGAGTGGAGGCGTTGATCCCAAGCGAGTCAGGGATATCTTGCCCCTTCAGAGGTGTACGCATTAGCCCGTCTCGTGCGGAGCGTGCCGCGTTCCTCCCCATTCTTCGGGGCTGACCGCCAAACCGGAAGCCCCTACTCCCGGGGGGTGCGCTTCATCGAGGACGGCCATACCTCCCTAACGGAACTAAATGGAGTGCACGTCGGGCAATTGTCCCCTCTGCGCTGGTGCCCTGCCACAGCACCTTCTGGCTTGCTTTATACTCATGCGCGGCGGTAGCAACCTATTTTCCGACTATCCTATTTCCGTCTACCGGAGCCCTAAAGTTTATTCCACGAGGAGTCCCGCGACACTTTCCCTGTGCGTCCAACTTCCCCGAAGTCAGGCTCAGCGGGCGCCGTTATCTAGCGGATCCGTGCCCAACATCAGGTCCATCGTCGCGGCGGGTCCGTGCCGCGTTATCCTTGGAGGCGCCCCTTACCTTTCCAGTAGCGTCCGACCCCCCGCAACCGGAGACCGGGCTGGCACGCGATCCGGAGCCGGAGACCGTGCTTCGCCCGCAATCGGGAGCAGGCTTAATCCTGATCGGCCCAAAGCAACCTCCCCTCCCCTCCCACGCAAAAAGCTGTTACGACTCTACACTCTGGTTCGTTTCCCAGACTACCCCGCCCGCAAGAACCTGAAGCAATCTCTGCGCCACCGTGTCCCGGTTGTCAGGGAGCAACCGTTTGGTATAGACACCCGCAGAGAGACCCCCTAACGCAAGCCACCGTACCGCACAATGGTTTTCTACCGGGGGTTCACCAAGTCCCCGATCCGAACCCGCACGCGTCGATGCTGGCTGCGGGCCGGGTTTTTGAGGTGTGTATGGTGGGTTCACCACGCCCTCGTAGTTGTCGGCACCGCGGTGTACCGACTACAGCTTAAACAGGTGTGTGGGAAGTAGTTTTCGACCTCCTTGGCTCAAGGGTTCACCACCCCTGGGGCTGGACGAAGTGGCTCAAGGGTTCACCACCCCTGGGGCTGGACGAAGTGGCTCCACGCTTACACCACATTTCGCCACCCTCGCCCCCCTTTCAAGGAACGGCAGGTCTTTTCCTGCCGCCCTTTAGGTGCGTCGGGGGCCCTCGGCCCTCCCCCCGCGGTCGTCGCAGGCCGAGAGAGGCTTCGGGCTCTACTTTCTATCCTTCTTCCACGAGTTTGCACGAGAGATGTCCGTGCGCGACGGACAACCTATAGTTCGTGTCGTTCGTTTACCTGCGCTCGTTTGTATTTCTTCCGATTGCCTATACAGTTGGTGGACCGTGATTTTTGCTGTCCCCACCTGGGAACCAGAGCGCCGATCGGTCCAAAGAACCGTCCTTAATGACGTCCAGCCCGGTGGGTGACCGGTTGTCTATCTCCCAGATGATTTTCTACCGGTTTGCCTTAAACCCCCGTCCTCCAGGTTTTGATCGCCTTCCGGCGAGCAATAAACGTTGATTTCTTTCCTTATCCTCGTCCGTCCTTCCCTGCTGGCCGTTGTCACCGGTAGTTTCATAAGATTACTTCCGGGTTGCCAAAAGGCCTCCGTCCACCTTATTGTACCCGCCCGTCGGCGGTCCTTCATGGTGTTCTCAGTCTCGAGCTTTGTTCCCAGTTCGCTTCCTCTCGACTTTACTTTGGCTGTTTCAGTCAGTTTCTTACGGGTTGCCAAAAGACCCCCCGTCCACCTTGTTGCACTCGCACGTTGGCGGACAATCCTAGTGTTTCCAGCAAAAAGCTTGGTTGCCAACTCTTTGGTTCGCAACGCCAAAGTGGTTGTTTCAAAAGATTTCGTCCGGGTTGCCAAAAGACCTCCGTCCACCTTGTTGTACCCGCGCGCTGGCGGTCCTTCGTGGTGTTTTCAGTACCGACCTTTGTTCCTATTTACCCCTCCCGATTTTACTCTGGCTGTTTCAGTATGATTCTTTCGGGTTGCCAAAAGACCTCCGTCCACCTTGTTGTACCCACCCATCGGCGATCCTTCGTGGTGTTTCCAGTCTCGAACTTTGTTCCCAGTTCGCTTCTCCTCGACTTTACTCTGGCTGTTTCAGTCAGTTTCTTACGGGTTGCCAAAAGACCTCCGTCCACCTTGTTGTACTCGCTCGCTGGCGGACACTTCATGGTGTTTTCAGCAGTGAGCTTGTTACTCGGTCCTTGGTTTGTAACATCCATCAGTTGTTTCAAAAGATTACCTCCGAGTTGCCAAAAAGCCCCCGTCCACCTTATTATACTCGCTCATTGGCGGACACTTCGTGGTGTTTCCAACAAGAGAACTTTATAGTCATTCCTCGATTTGTGACATCAGACGGTGGTTTCAAAAGATACCTTCCGGGTTGCCAAAAAACCTCCGTCCAGCTTGTTGTACTCGCTCGTCGGCGGGCATTCGTGATATTTTCAGTCGGGAAGCTTTGCTGCTAATTCCTTGGTTCGCAACGACAGATATTTGTTGCAAAGGATACCTTCCGCGTTGCCGAAAAGCCCCCGTCCACCTTATTGTACTCGCTGTTCAGCGGACACCGAACGGTGTTTCGATGCTACATTTGTTATCTCCTCGAGTGATTATATCAGTTGATTCCCTCCGGGTTGCCAAAAAGCCTCCGTCCACCTTATTGTACTCGCTTTTCAGCGGACACCAATTGGTGTTTCGATGCTACGTTTGTTATTCTACAAATGATTATTTCAATTGATTCCCTCCGAGTTGCCAAAAAGCCTCCGTCCACCTTATTGTACTCGCTTTTCAGCGGAGACCGACTGGTGTTTCAATGCTACGTTCGTTATTTCCGCTAGTGAAAATTTCAATTGACTCCCTCCGGGTTGCCAAAAGCCTAACTGGTGTTTTAACATGATGTTTCAGTTATTTCATTTGATCCTCTTATTACGTCTTCTTTTCCATTCATTTATTTGAGACTTTCTTGATGCTTCACTTTCTAGAGTTCCTTCATTATGTTTCAATAGACTGCTTTTCACGGATTTGCTCCAAATTCTTTATTCATTCGCTATACCACTGCATCACTGCATGTGCGTCTCCGTTTGTCTCGGTAAGTGTTCGGTGGCAACGTTGCATAAATCAGGCTTGCAATGTAACTGAACTTCGCGGCCGATTCTCGCAGGCAACGCCTCCCTTCCTCCGGCCGCGCGCCTCACTCCCCGCGGCAGCCGTAGTGCTCCGCACACTAGCCAATCGCGCCTGAGGCCTACCGAGCACTTTGGCTGCCGCGGGGAGTGAGGCGCGCGGCCGGTGGAAGGGAGGCGTTGCCTGCGAGAATCGGCCGCGAAGTTCAGTTAAATTGCAAGCCTGGCATAAATCGTTTGCATAAAACAAAGAGCAGTCCCCCTTTGTTCATACAAGCAGAGAGGAAATGAAAGTGCTCACGCCCAGGATTTCGTTGTCCCCGGGCAAGTGCTGCCCCCAGCGACCGATTGTAGCAAAATAGTAGGAATCTAACCGTTTTAGTTCAACGCTAGCATATACAAGAACCCATTTAGTTCAACGCTAGCATATACAAGAACCCATTTAGTTCAACGCTAGCATTTACAAGAACCTGTAATTACCGACGGTGATTCTGTGATAGCATATATCAGAACCACAATTTTTAGTGTCACTACAGGCATCTTCCCTTTTTCACATTACACATATTCGAATGTATCAATTAGCACTGGCTTTTCATTACAGCGTTATTTATTATGGAAATTAAAATCAAAAGTAGTGGTAAGTATTTGTTCTTGTAAAGAATTTTAAAAAATGTCGAATATCTGTAATTCTATTATAAAAACAGAGATTTCTACTAAGAAACTGATGTATGTATTTTGTAAAACTCCTGACAGAAAAACCGCTGTACACATCTAATTTCGACTGACTACCTAACCGATCTCTCTTTTTTAGAAGCTTTTCTGAATGTTAATGTTTTCCCGAAGTTCTTAGTTCTCAAGGATGACTCGGCGCTAATTTATGGCAGTCTAACTTGTATTTCTGGGTGGTCCAAGAGGCCCACCACGATTTTAATAAAAACGTGACTGCCTCATGCATTCAAAGGTTCAATGTGAAAAATTCGCAAATTATAATTTCATTCTATTATTCGAGAAATAGTCTTATACCAAAATTATATTTATATGTTATTAAACAGGACGTTGCGTTTCCCTTTCCGAGTCGCACTCTGTAGGATAAAACGATAAGGATAAATGAAAATCGCTGTCGAGCGACGTTGCTCAAGATCAGCAATGCCAAAATGTCAAAATTGTTGAACGTAAGATGTGAGACAAACGCCTACCTACCCCTGCCATGGCGTACCGCCGCGCCGTTTCACACCATCTCACGCATTACGTTCATCGCATTTTACACACGCAAACTCTGCTCCTGCCCGTGTGCGCTGTCTGAGTTGCCCCGCGTGCCACGATGCCACGATTCTGGCATCGCCGCGCCGTTGCCGTTTACCGAAACAGTAAACAGACATCACGGATCCCTGGCTGGAATTTCGAGGTCGAGCATATCGATCGATAGAATTAACAAATTAATTACATATCTTAGGATATACTATAAATAATTTTGAAGAAGTGTGTTGGGCGAATAGAGTGATGCATGTTTCATAACAGCGAGGTCGTGAGATCGATTCCTTGAGAAGTAAAATTTTTTTTTTCCAATTCTATTTTATGGAAAAATGGAAACATCGTGGAGGATGTGGCATGATTATTACGCATGTACCAAAAAATACAAATAACAATCAAAATGCTCCTAATTTTTTTAGATGATTTGAAAAAATATATTGGTACATATACACTCCGCAAAAAAATTAAGGGATCACTTGTACAAATCCGAAAAATAGGCTCTAGTTCAAATGTTCATAACTTCTACAAAAATAGTCGTATTGACATGATCCGAAACGCGTTTGAAAGCGTGAAATCTCTACTTTTACATATTTCTTTTAGATTTTCATTGTGTTGTTTTTTTTTTGGCAACGTTACAGCGATATAAATGGCACGTTGAAAATTTTAAAAAATTTTGTTCAAGTTTCTAATGCTCCATGGAACGCAACAAATTTTTTAGACCTGTTGCACTTATACCAATCGAAAGCGGCTACCTTTTGCTTTAAAACGAGTGCTTGGCGAATGTTATACGATTTTTTTTTGCAAAGTTATTCAACTTTGATGCAAAAATGATCCCCTTAACTTTAAATGCTTGTAGAAAGTGATAGAATTATCGTAGAACATAGCTGAACAAAGCAATAGAAAGATTAATCTTTCCTCTTTAAGATGCAGTTTTTACATTTACAATTGGATTGGCATTTCTATAGTCTACGTCCTTTCGAAAATAGCCTTAAAAATGGCACAAACTCCATTTTTCCTTTAACTCACTGTATCTCAGTAACAGCTGATTGAAACATCATGGTCTTAAGCTCGTTTTAAAGTGGACGGTTTACCGATTCATTTGAGCCTAATGCGAACTCGCTACGATAATTTTTTCGCCGTGGCCTTTATGTTTAAAGTTTTCGATTCGCAAGAAGTTTCGCACTAATTTTAACCATTGCCGGATCTATCTTGACTCCACTATCACCGCCGGTATTGGCATTACCCAAGGCCCAAGACATCGAAATGCCAATCTAATTGTAAATGTAAGAACTGCATCTTAAAGAGGAAAGATTAATCTTTCTATTACTTTGTTCAGCTATGTTCTATGATAATTCTATCATTTTCTACAAGCATTTAATGTTAAAAGGACCATTTTTACATCAAAACTTAATAACTTCGCGAAAAAAATCGTACAACATTCGCCAAGCACTCGTTTTAAAGCAAAAGGTTGCTGCTTTCGAATGGTATAAGTGCAATACGTCTAAAAAATTGTTTGCGTTCCTTGGAGCATTAGAAACTTGAACAACATTTTTAAAAATTTTCAACGTGCCATTTATATCGCTGTAACGTTGCCAAAAAAAAACAACACAATCAAAATCTAAACGAAATACGTGAAAGTAGAGATTTCACGCTTTCAAACGCCTTTCGGATCATGTCAATACGACTATTTTTGTCGAAGTTATGAACATTTGAACTAGAGCCTATTTTTCGGGTTTGTACAAGTGATCCCTTAATTTTGTTGCGGAGTGTAGTATAGAAATTTTCTTGAACAATTTTAAGAATCCATATTGTTCTATAAGTTACAAATATTTTTTTATATTTTATATTTAAGATAACATTTTCAAAGACGAAATATTAAACAGTATCCGTAATTTATAAGAGATGTTTCCCAAATGTCACATGCCGATTTCAGTGAAAAACACAAAAATAAATATGTATATAAAACACGTTTTTCTACAGCGAATAATTTTCAAGATATTGAATAAAACATGTTTGCCATCTCCAACTTTGAGGGCTGTTTTCACCCCTTAGATGTGGACGAATGCCGATATAAAAAAAAAACACGGGCCAAATATCTTTTTAAGAACTACTTCCTACGAAAATTTCATTAAATTCGGCATTTTACACTTGGGAAATGTCCCTAGTTAGAATAGATTATTAGATGAACTGGAAGAGTCAAACGTGTACGAAAATAATGTACTTTGATGTTCATTTTTTGATTAAATATTTTAAAAGTATTTCCACGCCAAATCGGCCTATCGGAAACCTTTGGATCTTCGATTTTGCTGAAATTTTAATATGTTTTAGTACTCATTCAAAGGAGCTTCCATGATTTTCTTCAAATTTTTTTAGCCAATAGTTTTTGAGATATGAATTTTTCAAAAATTTGATTTTTTTTTCAATTACCTGTAACTTTTTGAAAATTGAACCGATTTCGATGACTTTTTTCAAAATTTTTGTTTTTAAACATACTTTTCGAAAAAAAATGAAAAAAAATTTTTTGACTAATTTTTATCGAGTATTTTTGGATTTTGAGATTTGAGTCCGTTTTTTAAAAATGTTTATGCAAATCGATTTTTTTGAAAAAATTTGTGAAAAAACTTACACATATTCCACGAACTTTAAACATCACTCGATAATGGGCAACATAACTTATAATTTTTTTCGATTTTTCACATTTTTTTTCACTCAAATTTGTGAGTTTTATTTCCATGTCTTATTATTTATTATTATGAATATAAGAAAAGCTTGTTACTTATTAGACAAATACAAAAAGAATTGTTCTAATTTATTATATGTAATAAATAAATGTAATAAGTAATAAGTAACAAGGTTCTCTTATATTCGTAATAATAAATAATAAGACATGGAAATAGAAATCAAAAATTTATGAGTGAAAAAAAAATTTGAAAAATCGAAAATATTATAAGTTATGTGTTGCCTATTATCGAGTGATGTTTAAAATTCGTAAAATGTGTTTTTTCACAAATTTTTTCAAAAAAATCCATTGACAAACATTTTTAAAAAACGGACTCAAATCTCGAAATCCAAAAATACTCGATAAAAATAAGTCAAAAATTTTTTCTCATTTTTTCTGAAAAGTATGTTTAAAAACAAAAATTTTGAAAAAAGTCATCGAAATCGGTTCAATTTTCGAAAAGTTACAGGTAATTGAAAAAAAATCAAATTTTTGAAAAATTCATATCTCAAAAACTATTGGCCAAAAAAATTTGAAAAAAATTATGGAAGCTCCTTTGAGTGAGTACTAAAACATATTAAAAAGCAAAATCGAAGACCCAAAGGTTTCCGATAGACCGATTTGGCGTGGAATGCCCCATTTATAAAACGTTTCTAAATGAATATTATTTGTTGTCATGTAGTTTATAACGAAAAAAAAATTACGTCTTTGTGTGGGGGCACGAGCTATGTCAAAGAGTTTGGAGTATTTCCACAGAACATATGTTACTCATTAGGCTACGAACAACATTAGAGAAACAGTTGATTTTTTTTAAATAAAAGGACTACACATTTTCATTTGAGAAAATTAAAATTCTATCTTGTACTTACATACATTATTCTCTCCAATGCAGAAACATTAAAAATTACATAATACATTCACTTTATAAAGAGAATGTAAAAATGAAATGTATTTATCACGATTTTGCCCAAAATACCCTGAAAAATTCGGTTTTTGATTTTTTAACTACGGCTACTCTACAAAACAATTTGAAAAAAATTGAAAATAATAAATAGTAAAAATAAAAAAGTGGGCACTTTAAAACTTTAATACAAAATCTGCATTGTTCAGCATTTTTTAAAGTTTTTTATTTTTCATGCTTGGGATTCGCAACCGAAAAATCTGAAAGAATTACTAGATGACAATTTAACACACGCAAAATTTCTTCTGATAACGGAATCAAATGCATATGAAAATACATATATAAGTACATACATACAATATTTCTTTCATTCCTTGAAATCACAAATGCTTATCAGTATCTTTGATTTTAATTTCCACCACCGATAGCGCTATGATGTAAAACCAGTCCCAATTGATACAGTCGAATGTGACATGAAATGGTAAGGGGGCACTAGTGATACAAAACACGTTGAACTAAATAGGTTCTTGTATATGCTAGCGTTGAACTAAATAGGTTCTTGTCTTTGCTAGCGTTGAACTAAAACGGTTAGATTCCTACTATTTTACTATGATTGGCCGCTTGGTGCAGCACTTGTACTCAGGGACAACGAAACCCTGGGCGTGAGCACTCCACAATAGAAGTCTGTGGAGCACTCTCATTTCCTCTCTGATACAAGCTATCGCGTATATGATATAATATCACTTTCTGTACTGTGTATTTATTGCATTTATTGTAACTTGTAATCAGCGTCATTATCCTTTTGCCCTTGATCCTAACTGAGTTTATATCCCCGTTATATCTGTGCTGTAAGAGATCGTTTATTTACTAATATTCATTTAACCATAAGTAACAGAACAACATAAATTCCATTTGAATATCGTTTGAATTGAAATTTGAGACCAATTCGTCAGATGTATTCATTTGTTCGTCTGTTCGTCGCGCATAAATTCGGTGTATCCGGGTTTGCCTAGTCTATTTATTCGCTCTGTTGCTCGATTATTTATTTAATTATCTTGTCTAACGCCCCTGTTTTAAAGTAAAATATTCATGCGTTTCGAAGTATTAAACCGCGGCCATTTGCAAACTGTTGCGTGATCTGCTGGTATTTTGACTGGAACTGGGATGGGTTCACGCCCGTGGAGCGCTGATGCGCTCTGCTCGCGAATGAATTGAACAATTTGTAACTTAAACTGAACTGTTATATTTATTACAAGAAAGACACGTCTGATCTGGTCGAAGGATTGGGTCGAAGTGGTTACAAAATGGTTTCTTCACAGCTTCTTCTACAATTTGTTGATTTTTGTGTTACTAAGCTACTATACAAACCAATTAAAATATTTGTATAATAATTAATAAATTCCTATTAGTTAATCATTTATCGATTTTTATCTAATCGAGTCTTTTACATGATGCCGATGAAATATTCTTTTGGAGAAAGGAATCAACAGTGAGGTTTTCTTGTTTAAATAAGCGTGTCTAGGTAAATATTGATTTCTTTAATATTCTGAACTACTCCATTGAAAATGTTCTTAACTAATTTCACTCTATTAATTTATTATAACTTCACTGCTGACTCCTTCCTCTATTACATTCAGTTCGAATTTCGCGCCCCTGAAGTTGGCGCTTCACGTTGTAACACAACAAAATGTAGCGGATGTAGGACAACTCGGGATGTGTCGTCGATAGGGAATTAAATACGACCGCTTCCACGAATAACATTAACAACCAATAAAAACTTTATTCAGTCTTCTCTTCTCGGACTAGCCAAAGAAAAAGGAGGAACAGTAAGTATATATATAGAAAAGGGACAACTTCGTGGTGGTGAAGTGCCTCTGAGTCTCCGTTTGCCATTGGTCAGAGAGTCGGCCAATGAGGTCGTACGTTCAGTGAGGGAACGCTGTGGCAATCGCGGTGCCACATTACTCCCCTTCCAGCGGCGAAGTCGCGAATTCGACTGTTTTCCTCTTCGGCGGGTAAGTCTTCAACGGTCGCTGGTCAGAAGGTGATTGCGTGCAGTCTATCTCTTCGTTCGGCAAGTAAGCAGGTTTCAGCCTCTCTGTACTTATTGTTGCTGTCTTGCCCTCGACATCTATTTTGAAAACTGCATCACTCAGTCTTTCTATGATTCGGAATAGTCCCGAATAAGGTGCCTGAAGTGGTCGTCGAACCGCGTCTTCTCGCACAAAAACATGTGTGCATGTATACAGGTCCCTAAATACAAAAGGCCTGTTTTTAATGTGGTGTGCGGTTGGCCTTGGTTTAAGTTTCCTCATTTGTTGCCGGTGTTTTTCGACAAAAATTTGTGGGTCTTCAGGCGGGTCCTCTTCGTCGAAAAATTCTCCCGGTATGCGGAGTGTTGTGCCGAAAAGGAGCTCCGCCGTCGAAGCCTTAATGTCCTCTTTATAGCAGGTGCGAAGGCCCAGAAGAACGGTGGGAAGGGCTTCCAACCAGGTATGTGACTCGTGACACATTATTGCCGCCTTCAATGTCCTGTGCCATCTTTCTACCAATCCGTTGGCCGCTGGATGGTACGCCGTGGTGCGAATCCGTTTGCAGCCCAGGAAGTTGGTCAGTGCTCGAAAAAGAGCGGCCTCAAATTGCGAGCCTCGGTCCGTTGTGATGATTTGAGGGGCTCCAAACCTTGCTACCCAGTTTGAATAAAACGCGGCGGCCACAATGTCGGCAGAAATATCCATCAGGGGAATGGCTTCGGGCCACCTGGAGAAACGATCGACCAAAGTCAAACAGTAGCGATATTCTTGACATACCGGAAGCGGGCCTATTGGATCCAGATGTACGTGTCGGAAACGTTGATCTGGAACTGTTGGCTTCTCTGGGGTGTTTCTCATGTGTCTGTGCGTCTTTGCCCTCTGGCATGGAAGACAGGTGCGGCACCACTGCTTGATGTCGCGGTCCATTCCAGGCCAGATGAACTTCTGTCGGATATGTTGGCTGGTTGCACGACCGCCGGGATGTGCCAGACCATGAACAGCGTCGAAGATCCTTTTGCGCAGTGTACCTGGAACATACGGTCTTACGTGTTCTGTAGAATAGTCGCAGAATACGGGTGTAGCTGTGTTGGAGATGACGAACTTCCGTAGTTGGAGAGCTGTGTCGCTCTTTAGCAAAGTATCCAATTCGTCATCTGTCTTCTGCGCCTCTGCTAGCTCTTCCATGGACACGATGACTGGCAACGCGACTGCATCAATTCTTGAAAGGGCGTCGGCCACTTGATTCTCTTCTCCTGGGATGTAACGAATGTCCGTCGTATACTGTCCTATGAAGTCGAGGTGTCTTGCTTGGCGTGGTGTCGCTTTATCTAACTTTTGCGAAAATGCGTAGGTGAGGGGTTTATGGTCAGTTCGAATGACTATTCGGCGTCCCTCGAGGAGATGCTTAAAATGATGTACCGCTTCGTACATGGCCAGAAGCTCACGGTCGTATGTGCTGTATTTACTCTGTGTCACTGACAGCTTTTTGGAAAAGAACGCTAATGGTTTGCGTTGTCCTTGTACGACCTGCTCCAACGCTGCGCCGATTGCCCAGTCCGACGCGTCTGTTGAAAGGATTAATGGCACTGTTTCGGCCGGATGTGTGAGCGTCGTTGCCTGAGCCAACTCAGTCTTGCAACGCTCGAACGCCTCTGTAGCTTCTGTTGTCCACTCAACAGGTCGCTTGTCTCGTTTCTTGCTACCTTCTAAGTATTTGTACAATACTGCCTGATATTTTGCAGCGTTCCTTAAGCATCGGCGATAATAGTTCGTTATGCCGAGAAAACGTCGCAAAGCCGTGATGGTCTCAGGTCTTTTAAAATGAAGGATTGTCTCCACTTTCTCGGGTAGGGGTGATATTCCCTCTTGCGATATCGTGAATCCGAGAAACGGAACCTGGGTTGCTCCAAATACACATTTCGACGCGTTGACGATGATTCCGTGGTTGTGCAGCCTCTGTAACACCGTCCGCATATGCTGCTCGTGCTCCTCTGGGCTGGTGGATGCGATCAACAAGTCGTCAACGTAACAAAGGCAATAGTCCAGCCCTCGAAGGACGGAGTCCATCAGTCTCTGAAAAGTTTGCGCTGCATTGCGCAAACCGAAGGGCATGGCCATAAATTCGAAGAGTCCAAAAGGTGTTGTTACAGCTGTCTTCGGAATATCTGCTTGGGCCACTGGAACCTGATGATAGGCACGAATTAGATCGATCTTAGAAAATATTTTTTTTTATATAAACCTAAGGTGAAATCCTGAATGTGGGGCAACGGGTAACGGTCCGACGTGGTTATAGCGTTTAACGCTCTGTAATCCCCACAAGGGCGCCAGGATCCATCGCTCTTTTTCACCATGTGTAACGGTGAGGCCCATTGGCTGCTCGAAGGACGACAAATGCCGAGCTCGACCATGTAATTAAATTCCTCCTTCGCTGCTCTGCGCATTTCCGGCGACAACCTCCTTGGAGGCGAAGTTACCGGAGAACCCTTCGTTGTAATGTGATGCTCAACTCCGTGGGGTCTGTCCGTGGGTTTGGGCTTGAATTGCGTAATTCCTGGAAATTCCGTGAGTATCCGGTGGTATAGGGAATCTGGAACCACCGTACTCACCGTTGTGTGATTGGTTCGGGCGATCTGAGCCCTACGACAAAGCCCGGTGTGATTGTCGACAAGGCGTCGGTTTCGCAGATCCACCATTAATGCGAAATGACTAAGGAAATCTGCTCCCAGAATTGGTCGCCTTACATCTGCCACGCAAAATCTCCATCGTAAGCTCCGTCGCAAACCCAGGTCGAGGGTCATCAGCTTCTCTCCGTATGTGTCAATCCTAGTGCCATTCGCTGCAAACAGCTGGATTGCCGATGGTGATTGGATTTTGTCCACCCGTCCCTTGGGGATCAGTGAGATATCCGCACCGGTATCAACTAGAAAAGACAAACCTGAGTGACGATCGGTAACCTGGAGGCGATTCTGTGCTAGGGGGCCATCGTCCGCTGCCTCATCGGCCGATGGCTTGGTTAGTTTTCCGGAGTTTGAAATTTGTCAGCCATCTTGCACGGGCGCGTGCATTTCCAGGCTTTATCCCCAAATCGCTTGTGATAATAGCACGGTTGCAGGCTCCCCGGTGAAACAGATCTCTTCCGCGATGAAGATCTACGCCTGTCCCCCGGCTTAGTGGGCCATTTCTTCCTGTTTGCGTGTGAAGGTGGCTTCCAGGGCTTCCAAGCATTGCACTATTTGATTCAAGGCTGTGACTGTGGCTGAGTCCGAGCTCTCTTGCTGGGGCTTGTTCTCCACCGCTGTGACTGAGAGACTATCCAGCTTCCGGTCCAGAATCTTGTCCGCCAGTTCTGCCAGCTTGTCCAATGGCGTGCCGTCAACCACAGCTAACGTTTCCTGAATGCTTTGTGGCAGCCGTTGCATCCAGAGCGTGTGTAAAATAGTTGGCGTGGCAGTGTCTCTTGTCAGGTGTTGAAGTTCCCTCAACATCTCTGAGGGTTTCTTCGAACCCAATTGCACTCCTGATAAAACGTGTCTTAATCGTTTCTCCTCGGAGTCTGTGAATCGTGCAATTAGTTCAGTCTTTAACTTCTCGTATTTTAATGTCGTAGGAGGATTCTCCATGACGTCCGCTACCGCGATAATAGTGTGTTCTTTAAGGTTTCTTATGATACTATTATACTTTGTGTTGTCTGCTCTCACATGGTGGAGATCAAATGCACTTTCAAGTTGTGCGAACCATAACTTTGGTCTTTTTGGCCAGAATTGTGGAAGTTTAATTTTTGCAAATTCGTTACCGTGCACCTCAATTGACGTCGACGCCGACCCTGCAGCTGTTTGTGAAGTATGGGACGTCGTTTGGCCGTTGTTTGCATTACTGACTTGCCCTGGTGTGGTATTCCCGACTTCGCCACGTGCCGATTCTGGCTGCGCATTTGTCGCCATAACCTTTAACTCGCTTTGCGTGTTCTGCGCTCCCAAGTTTCCTCCTTGAGGGTCACCAATTTATGTAGCGGATGTAGGACAACTCGGGATGTGTCGTCGATAGGGAATTAAATACGAACGCTTCCATGAATAACATTAACAACCAATAAAAACTTTATTCAGTCTTCTCTTCTCGGACTAGCCAAAGAAAAAGGAGGAACAGTAAGTATATATATAGAAAAGGGACAACTTCGTGGTGGTGAAGTGCCTCTGAGTCTCCGTTTGCCATTGGTCAGAGAGTCGGCCAATGAGGTCGTACGTTCAGTCAGGGAACGCTGTGGCAATCGCGGTGCCACAAAAATGTGGGCACGTGGTCTAATGTGCCTCGATTAATTTCGCCTGTCCAACATTCCTGGCTTCTTGGTTTCTTGGTAAGTATTAGGTCGGGGATAAACCCATCCGGAGGAAACGGAATAACACAAGTCTTCTCGACTGAACAACGTGCTTTTTATTTTAGAATCGAAATACGACACACAATGGCGGGAGCCGTTTACGTAGCGTGACTTCGCTAACGAACACCAGAGACGCAGTGGCGCTTCCGCCGTCCAGCCTCCCCACCTCTCCGCCATAAAGGCCTCGAAGCGTGGAGGCATAGATTAACAAACGCAATCCCTACAGTACTCCCCCCCGAGTGACAGCGTGCAGACGCTGAAACGCACATGACAGCTTCCAGCTTTTGTTAACAATATATAAATTACATACTATAACGCAACGACTTAGAACTACATATAAACGACTTATAAACTAACACAGTCTTTCATTTCGACTCGGGAGTCACAATCGACACCGACTTACGCCCATACGTTCTCAAATTAGATGAGTTTCGCAGACACCCTGACGGAGTGTCAGAAGAGCCCGACGCCGATGTCGTGGAATCGACAATATCGTCAGGTACCAAATGCGCAGGTTTGAGCAGCTCAATGGAAACATTCCTGGTACTACCGTTCACGTCGATCTGATAAACGCGGTCGGAGATTCGCTGCAGCACCCTGTGCGGGCCGGTATATGGTCGCTCAAGTGACTTTTTTACCATATTGCGTAGGAATACATGAGAACATGAATGTAATTCCTTGAACACAAAAGCCCTTTTTTTGTAATTATGTGCCACAGGGACGGGTCTAACCTGACGCATAAATTCTCTATACTCCTCAATAAACATATTGGGATCCGGAGTGAAATCATCCGGAAGAAAGAATTCTCCCGGGAGACGCAAAGTTGTTCCGAACAAAAATTCGGCCGGAGATGCATCAGTATCAGTCCGCACATGCGACCTCAATCCGAGCAAAACCGTGGACAACGTTCGACACCAATTCGTGTCTTTATGACACATAAGCGCAGCCTTTAACACGCGATGCCAACGCTCAACAAGACCATTCGACGAAGGGTGATACGCCGTTGTACGAATACGCTCGCACCCGATCAACGATAAAAGTGCTGAGAAAAGCCGAGACTCAAACTGAGCACCCTGATCAGTTGTTAATATCTTGGGAGCCCCATAGCGAGACACCCACGCATCAAAAAATGCCCTGGCCACGGACTGCGCCGACACCTCCGATAAGGGTACGGCCTCGACCCAGCGGGAAAATCTATCCATCATCGTTACCAGATAAACATTACCGTCCCTAGGGGGAAGAGGTCCTACAATGTCAACGTGGACATGGTCGAATCTGCCATCCGGGGCTACGAAGTGTCCCGGAGACTGCTTTACATGCCGCGATATTTTCGACTGCTGACAGTCGACACAGTTCCTGCACCACTGCGCGACATCGCGGTGCATGTCTGGCCAAACATAATGTTTGCGAATTAATCGGTCGGTTACCTTTGCACTAGGATGTGCAGGACGATGAAAAAGATTGAAAACCCTTTCACGAAGACCAGCCGGAATATAAGGACGAATAGCCTCTCCCGAAATTTCGCAAAAAATTGTGGAATGGTTAGGACCCCACTGAATGGCTTTCATTTTTAAAGAAAAGTCCGACGATTGACGAATCAATTGCAGCTGCTCATCATTCTGCTGCTGCTCCGCTAGCTCGTGAAGCTCAATCTCGACCGGAAGTCGCAAAGAATCAATCCGGGACAACGAATCCGCGACAACATTCTCGGACCCCGCAATATAATGAATTTGCGTAGAAAACTGCGCAATGAATGACAATTGCCGCAATTGTCTAGGAGAAGCCTTGTCCGACTTCTGCATGAACGCATAAATTAACGGCTTATGGTCCGTAAAAATACTGAATTCGCGACCTTCAACCAAATGTCGAAAGTATTTTATAGCCTCGTAAATGGCTGTCAATTCCCGATCATACGCGCTATATTTCACCTGAGCGGTGGAAAAACGACGGGAAAAGAAGGCAAGTGGTTCCCAAACATCGGACACCGACTTCTGCTCTAACACTGCACCCATGGAAGAATCAGACGCATCCGTAACCAGGCGCACACACACACCAATACGAGGGTGAGCCAACAAGGCGGCATTTGCCAAATCAGACTTGATTTGATCGAACGCGCCCTCAGTCTCAACCGTCCATGTAATCTCGCGCTTATCATTTTTGCAGGAATCCCGAAGATAAAAGTTTAATGGAGCCTG
The DNA here is from genome assembly GCA_030770465.2 of Perdita meconis. Taxonomy (NCBI): domain Eukaryota; kingdom Metazoa; phylum Arthropoda; class Insecta; order Hymenoptera; family Andrenidae; genus Perdita; species Perdita meconis. Next base: position 93,869 of record JASKOS020000045.1, read on the forward strand.
CACGGCTGCAGAGTGTGGTAGACTTCTGCGGTAAAAATTCACCATGCCCAGAAAACGGCGCAACTGAGCCACCGTTTTCGGTTTAGGGAACTCCGCGATCGCGGCAACCTTCTCCGGAGTGGGACGAATTCCGTCGCCATCCACTCGGTACCCCAAGAATTCCAACTCCGGTACACCGAACACGCACTTCTCCACATTAAGGCGCAAATGAAAGTCCTTCAATTTTTGACACACCAATCTAAGGTGTATCAAATGCTCCTCTGGAGAGGAAGACGCGACCAAAATATCGTCGATGTATACAAACACAAAATCCAAGTCGCCCAACGCACGATTAATATAACGCTGAAACGACTGACTTGCATTTCGCAAGCCAAATGTCATGTATAAATACTCAAAGAGCCCGAAAGGAGTAATGACTGCGGTTTTTTCAACGTCCTCCGGGGCCATCGGAATCTGATTATAGGCCTTAAGTAGATCCAGAGAAGAGAAAACTTTCTTTCCCGACAAATTAATCGTGCAATCGTGGAGATGCGGAGTCGGGTATTTATCTGGGATGGTGACCGCATTTAATCTGCGATAATCACCACAGACCCTCCAAGAGCCATCCTTCTTGGGGACCAAATGAATCGGACTAGCCCAAGGACTACTCGATGCGCGACAAATTCCCATCTCTACAAGCATTTTAAATTCGGCTTTAGCAGCCCTCAGTTTCTCCGGAGACAAGCGCCGAGGCCGCTCAGCCACCGGCGGGCCGGACGTTAGAATATGGTGAAAAACACCCTGACTCTCCGGTGGAGCCAACTGGGACGAACCCGTGATCCCTGGAAACTCCGCAAGGAGCTTCGCGTAAATCGAACCCGAAACATATGAACCAACCGAATGGACCATAACAGATTTGGACACCATGCATGAATACAAATTCGTGACCGAATCTATCAGTCTCCGTCTTTTTAAGTCGACCAGCAAATCATGCTTCCTGAGCAAATCCGCGCCAATAATCGCATAAGGCACTGCAGCGATACAAAAACTCCAACGAATGGGACGCTTTAAACCTATGTCTAACACGCGAATTGACTCGCCGAACGTATCTATACGCGTATTGTTTGCCGCATATAACTTAAAACTAGAGGGTTTACATTTAATCTTTGGATCCGCTGGCAATAAGGAGATATCCGCGCCTGTGTCAACCAGGAACATACGACCCGACGCGCGATCACGAATGTGGAGACGGTTCTCCAAAACTCCACCCCCACTGGACGTCTCCGAACAGGAGGGCTTATTTAGTTTTTTTGTTGCTTCCAGACAGCATACTTTGAACACCACTCGCGACACGACAGTGGGTTCTCCGGGAACTTTCTATGTGCGAGACACAGTCCCGAACTGTCCCTCGTCTGCGAACGATTACCGCTTTTCTTTCGCGTAAACGACTTCGAGCGCGATCGCGAGTGTTTAAATGAGGTTTTTAAATTCTCTACCTGTTTGGTAAGGGTTTCAATACAGGAAGATAATTTTTTAATTTCCTCTTCCAATGAGGAACGCGGTGTAACCTCAGCTACGGAAGCTGCTGCTACGGAAGCTGATGCTATCTGCGAGTCGTTCGCACCTACACTGTCTGCAATCATGTCTGCTATTTCAGCTAACTTTTCCAAATCCGAATGACCAGTGGAAGCGAGAATTGCTCTCCAACTCACGGGAAGCTGATCCATGAAAACTGACTTTATGACAGCGTTGTCACACCTACCGTCGTTCAAGTTACGCAGTCTACTTAAAACAAGCGACGGTTTCCCATCTGTGAGAACCTGTCCCCTTATCAGCTTACGTAAACTGTTTTCCGCAGAATCCGCGAACGTCGCGATGATGCGCGCCTTAATTCGCTGAAAGATATCCTGTGGAGGTGGTGATAGTAAGATAATGTCTTTCACACAACTAACCACCTCCAAATCTAACGCGGCCAACACAGCATCCGCTTTACAAGCCTCCGACGATATTCTCGCGTTACGCAGAGACGCCTCCACTTGGACGAACCAAAGTGCAGGATCAGCGCGAAAGAAGCTGGGGATCTTCGGAACTCTATATGAATCTATGCGCGAACTCGCGGGAGGATCCGGACGCTGCAGGGTAACACTTTCAAATTCTAAGCCCGCTATACGTCTTTGCGCCTCACGAAGCTGCGCTTCTAAATCCTCCACCGTCGCATTCGCGTTCTCTCCACCAGACGCCATTATAGAGGTTGATCAAAATAGACCACGTGAAGATAACCTTTAAAGACGCGCGGAGTCAAAAGTCAAGATGGCCGACTAATCGAACAACCGCTAAGCCGCCGCAATATGGCGGCGCGTCGTGCAAAACACGTGTTCACACACAACACCAGGCCACCGCAACGCACGAAAATACCTCGCCAAACACGCGGCTAGTGGTTCTGCCTCAGGAACGACGCATCGCTGTCACCAGACGACACGCCCTAAGGACCGACGACGATGACTTCGTCGCACCAACGAAGACGAATGAATTCCACCCGCTGCTCAAGGCGCCGGTGACGGTGGCTTCACGCAAGGATGAAGTCGAATGAACTTCACACGCTACTCAAGGCGCCGGTGACGATGGCTTCGCGCAAGGATGAAGAACCATGGATCCCATGCGGATGAAACTGCGTCGCAGCATCAACCACGCCGAATCCAAATGAATGGCCACGTGCAGAATCCGCACAACGTCGTCCCATCCCACAAGCCAGGAGGAATGCAACTTCTGGGATGCCGAAGAAGAAGCTCCTCACCGCAAAGACCATCAGATTGTGGAAATCCAAGAAAAGCCAAAAACCGGCGGGGTCACCAGTTGTGGGCACGTGGTCTAATGTGCCTCGATTAATTTCGCCTGTCCAACATTCCTGGCTTCTTGGTTTCTTGGTAAGTATTAGGTCGGGGATAAACCCATCCGGAGGAAACGGAATAACACAAGTCTTCTCGACTGAACAACGTGCTTTTTATTTTAGAATCGAAATACGACACACAATGGCGGGAGCCGTTTACGTAGCGTGACTTCGCTAACGAACACCAGAGACGCAGTGGCGCTTCCGCCGTCCAGCCTCCCCACCTCTCCGCCATAAAGGCCTCGAAGCGTGGAGGCATAGATTAACAAACGCAATCCCTACAAAAACACACATCGTGGCTCCCTCTAGGGCTCCGCTCGCTGACCGAGTCGCGTACCTAGAATCGAGTGTTTCATGCTAGTACTCCGAGTTTCCGCTCTAAAGTGCAATAACTACTGACTGTTCCAGTGTTGTTTACCAGTCTCTTATTCTTATTATATTTCAATTATATACATTAAACCTTTGTGAAATCAGACAGATGTCAGTTAATATACAACCAACCTTTGAACTGATAAGCATTTCGTGCGCCTAACCTTCCCCTGTACCGACCTGTCAATTTTCTAACCTCCGAGGTTACTTTACCCCAACATTTACCAACTATCATTTGATCAAGTTTGATTCCTATTCCTATGTTATCTATTCTTATTACTATCAGATTTCACTTTGCTTTTAACAATTTCCCTCTGTTCCTTCTAATCTAGCATGCTATATCCTTCTTGCTATTTGCTCTGGTTGCAACACAAGTTTCTAGCTACCGTCCCACTTTGCTCGCTCCGCCTTGTTACAATTATCTGACTGACATTACTGTAAATTTCTATACCCCTGGTATCGATTCAACTTACTTCGCCTCATCGATAACTTGTTATATTCTTTCAGATACAGCATTTCTTCACTTATGAGCTGTGCTCGTTCCTGTACTGTTCACCTCTGATTGCAGTGCGGACTTCTGATTAGTACATGTGGTCTCGCCTCGCTTAACTTTACCTTATTGCTGCTACGTTTCCATAAATCTGAGTCCGGACCAACTTGCTTTGCCCGGTTACTAATTGTTTGTCGTCTCCTTCCAGATGCAACGCTTCCTGGCCTACAACCACATCCGTCCCTGCCTCATTCGCCTCTGATAGCAGTGCGAATCCCTAGTATTACTTCTGGCTTTGCCTCGTTCGTTCTTGTCCTCTTTTGCTCATCCGATAAGTATTACTGTGGTATTTCTGTAAATTTCAGTCATCGCAGTTCGCTTCGCCTGCTCGACAATACTTATTTGTTATATTCCAGATTCAGCATCCCATGGAGTGCAGTTTACACCCATTTCTGTGTTATTCGCCTCCGATTGCAGTGCGAATTACTGTTTAATACTCACGACCTTACCTTGCTCCTGATTCTCTAAACGGTATTAATAAATTTGTATTCGATCCAGCCTGCTTCGCCTCACTGATACCGATTTACTCTATTTCAGATGCGACGATTCTCATCCTATAATTATTATCCATTCCTGTATCGTTCGCCTCCGATAGCAGTGCAAATTTCTGGTAATATTTATGGTTCCGCCTCGTTCGTCCGGCTCTCAGTATCATTCGGAATTTGTAAGTCTGAATTTGATCCAGATTACTTCATTTAGTCAGTGATTGCCTGTTTCATTTCCAAGTATACCATTTCCTAATTTAAGAATATTAGTTCCTTTTAATGAATATTAGTTCATAACGAATATTAGTTCCTTTTATCATTATACTTTGCTAAGACGAAATTGTTCTTTTGTTGAAATCATAAGTTTCTTTGTTAAGTTTCAATTCCCGTTTCAAACCTATTTCCTATTTAACTGTACAACCTTCTACCATGCTTGTTTGTCTGTTGCAGATTTGTTCTTGTTACAAGAGTTACATACCCACTCATTCGATCTTGACTTGGCGCCCTTCCCTGAGAGTTATTTGAGTCTAATTCATTCGGGTACCGAATAACTATCTCCAATCTCCTTTGTGTCATATCACCTTGGTATACATTCTCATCCTGTTTATAATTTACCGATGTGTTATATTCACCTTTGGCTATTAATAATCTTAGTTCATTCATTAATCAGTTCCAGTTCCTGGTTTCAGGTTTGCGTCCCAACAAACCTTTGTATCTATATCTGGATGATTCGCATCTGTTTGCATTTGACCAGGTAATTGTATATTTCAAATTACCAATTACTTACTCGTAATTCCAGCATTTACAGATTTCTCTCATCGTTTCGTCCCTTTCCTTTGCCAGTTCAATCTGTGCCGTACCTATTTGCTTACAGATTTATTCCTGATTCAATTCCATCGGTTTTAGATTTTCAGAAAATAAATTCACTACAATTGTTGACGATCAGTATTCTGATTTATTTATGAGTGTCAGCATTCGACCACCTCCATTCAATTACCGCGTTAATTTTGACTTTTACAGTTTAATATTCACCTCTCGTGGAAGGGGTCTAAGTCACGTACGGTCCTTGAGAAACGTTCGTTTTCCCATAGAGTTCGATCTTCGTTAATTCTTCTTTCGAGAGGGCCATAAATTTTCATAAGGGTTGTCCGCTCGTCTGGGGCCCATACGCGCGCTTTCTCTTTTTCCGCGTGCGACTTTTCCGTTACGCTGAAGCTATGGCGGATAGCTTCCACCTCCAGCGACTCGGGGGTGGAGTGTAGGAGTAGGGAGAATCATCCACCGCTAGGAATGAGATCGCTCATGATTGGGCCCATGGGTCTAGAGAGGTGGATTTTGGGGGCGGACGTTTTTCCGTGGCGGAGATTTCCTCGACGTTAGGAGGAAAATCTTGTTCGGAGATCAGAATCGATTTTACTTGCGCTCTGTTAACTTGTTACTTGTGAATTCAAAAATAAAACTTTGGTTGAACTTTAAAATTTTTCAATCTTTATTTGAAAAACCCGCACAAATCCCTCGCGAGCAGAGCGGTTTAGCGCTCCATGGGCACCAACCCATCGCCTAGTTGATTTGGAATTCAGAACGGCCGCAACACTGCACTCTACTGAGTTCTACTGACAAGGGAAGTTCGGTGAGTGTCCGTCGCCGATTTTAATGAAACTTTGTACGTTTTTTCTATGGTCCAACCTAAGAATTTTGCCCTATATAGTAGCTGCCCATACTCGACTTTAAGGGAGAAACTACCCCTTTAATCCAAATCGCCCTTTTCATTTCGGTGTTTATAACTGACAAAGTATAAGCGTTATAAAAAAAATGTTTTATACAAAAATTTTACTGTTGTTCAAGACCTATAGGATGGCAGTACGAAAACTTTGAAAAAACGAAGGTAATTATTTACATTAGGGGCTTCCTCACCGATTTCGATGACCTTGAAATATGTTGTCAAGGTCATCATTCTGAACAACTTTTTCCTACATATGTTATCGCCGCTCGGCCTTCGTTTCCGAGATATTCGCAAAAAAAGTTTCAATATTTAAAAGACTGATCGGAATAGGTCTGGATTAGATTTGAAAAACCGGCACATCGGGGGCCGGGGACGGAGCCCCCGGTGGGGGGTTGGAGGCCCCCTACTACTTGAAAAGTAAGGGTTCAACTTTGAAAATACTGTCTACGCTCGGTGGTCTGCCATGGTAAAGGGGGACGTTATATTTTTTGCGCGCGAAACGCGCCACGGAAAAACGACTGATTTAAGTATATTGAAAGTATACCACGTCACTCGCTTCTTATTACACTGTGGAACAAAAAAAAATTTTTTTTCTGTTTTGTAATATACATTGGGTGATTTCTATAGGTCTACTCACCCTAAAAACGAATCCGAAAGCAGAATTGCTCTATCACCCTCAGTTTTCAAAAAACATGAGTTTTTGTAAAAACGCGGTCTTTCCGGCAAAAATGAGTTATTACGTGAAAACTAAAAATGCTAGAACATTCAAACTTGTCTTAAATGAAAGAGGAAAGTTTCCTGCATATGATAGTGCCCACACTTATAATTGTTTATGGTTTTGAATGGTTGTAAATGGGCATCAAAGTTTGAAAAAAGGCCGATATCCGCAGTTTGTACGCGCTATTCATTCATTTTCAAGAGAAGCTGTTTATTTCACACGAATTTGCTACACACTACCGGATTCTGTAGACATTTCTGAAGAAGAAACAGTCTGCAAAAAGTGCCAGAACGGCTTTTAACTCGAACAGGTTGAGAAAATATTAATCGGCAGCGTACGCGTGACGTTTTGCCGCCGCGTGGCCATTGCTCGTCTGTCGTGACTCGTCAGTGCCGTAACTACGCTCAATCGGCACAAATAAAGGTGTCCAACAGGGGCCCACTTTTTATATCTATGAGATCCATTGATTTTACAATTTGATCAACTTTTTTTCCTTTATACTTCTTTTTTCTATAGAAACGATATCAAGGGAAGGAGAAGATTGCAGTGCTCGCAGATCGAAGTGTTAAACATGTATTTATGTAACTGCATAACATTCAATATGCGCTTATACCTATTACTTTATAAATAGCTAAACATGTTTAAATAATGATCAGAGTGAATGACTCCCATGTTAATAATGATCAAAGTAAAAAAGCACATATTTTTTCTGTTATCTTCAAATTTATTTAAAAAACTAAGGGACTACAGGAAAATCTAATCATAGCATGCTATAGAGTACATTTTTTTGCAACAGAAAGCATCAAGGAGAAATACAAAATCGCTTTTGCTTTAAATATGGAAGCGAAATAGTTCGGGAAAACGCCAATCAAAAACAATTTAACAGTTCTTTACCATTCGATGACTAATAGCAAGGAATGCATGAAAAAATTAAATAAAATAAAGAGTTAAAAAAAAATCATACGTTAGATATAAAAAGTGGGCCCCTGTTGGACACCTTTATTCGTGCCGATTGAGCGTAGTTACGGCATTGACGAGTCACGACAGACGAGCAATGGCCACGCGGCGGCAAAACGCCACGCGTACGCTGCCGATTAAGATTTTCTAAACCTGTTCGAGTTAAAAGCCGTTCTGACACTTTTTGCAGACTGTTTCTTCTTCAGAAATGTCTACAGAATCCGGTAGTGTGTAGCAAATTCGTGTGAAATAAACAGCTTCTCTTGAAAATCAATGAATAGCGCGTACAAACTGCGGATATCGGCCTTTTTTCAAACTTTGATGCTCATTTACAACCATTCAAAACCATAAACAATTATAAGTGTGGGCATTATCATATGCAGGAAACTTTCCCCTTTCATTTAAAACAAGTTTGAATGTTCTAGCATTTTTAGTTTTCACGTAATAACTCATTTTTGCCGGAGAGATCGCGTTTTTACAAAAACTCGTGTTTTTTGAAAACTGAGGGTGATAGAGCAATTCTGCTTCCGGATTCGTTTTTAGGGCGAGTAACCCTATAAAAATCACCTAGTGGTTATTACAAAACAAAATTCGTGTTGAACAGTGTTATTAATCTTATATAACAGGAAATATTTCGGCCATTATTTAAAAAAATGCTGTTATTCTATTGTCAAAATTATGGCATCGACGAAATAAAAATTCTGCAATATATCCAACATAACGTTGTTTTCGTGTTCCGTAACGAGAAATATTAGCCCTTGTTTCTTGCCAAATACGCTCTATATTTTGCGTATGGGCACCGCTGTCAGGATCAACAAAGTTCATTTTGTGATTGACTGCTAAATTCGTTCGCGTTCAACACGGTCCATTTCACGTTTCAATTTGTAAACATAAACAGACAAGACAGAGGATCTCAACTGATTGAAGTCGTTTTAAGTTGCGAGCGTGGCCGCCTTATCGGCGGCCACAATTTCAAATCTAATCCCGACCTACTCTGATCAGTCTTTTAAATATTGAAACTTTTTTTGCGAATATCTCGGAAACTAAAGCCGAGGGGCGGTAACATGTATAGGAAAAAGTTGTTCAGAATGATGACCTTGACAACATATTTCAAGGTCACCAAAATCGGTGAGTAAGCCCTTAATGTAAATAATTATACCAAAACGAATTGTTTATAAAAATTAAATTTTGCCCACCCCCTTTTTCTGACAAAAAATGTTTTTGTTTCAGGTTAATAAAGAGCTCTTTATTGTAAATTCAGCGATGTATAGCAATATATAATTATTCTATTTGTTGTATGCAAAAACGTTGCATCATTTCTGTGTAGTGTAATATTTGTCATTATTGGTACGGTGAATTGAAATAGATATCCAATCATTATATTTTTCTGCGCCAGGGATAATGATTAAAATTGTGTAAATAAGTAAATAAAAAAAAAAAAAAAAAAAAAAGAAAAATATACACATATACGCACGTAGACTTTTTTTTACGTGGGGAAAACAGCGTTACCGCATACCAGGGTTGACATGTGAGTGCCGTGCCATATCCTTTACCTTTCCGCCCTAAATGTTCCCCCACTCTTCCGCCTGTGAGACTGGTAGGATGGCGTCTGTGAGACGGAATCCGTAGCGTCGCGTTGCGTAGCACGTGGTAGCCTAGCACAAAAGACACCCGTTATTTACCCTACCAGTCTCACAGGCGGAAGAGTGGGGGAACATATTGGCGAGGGGCGGAAGGGTAAGGGGTATGGCACGACACTCACATGGCAACCCTGCCGCACACTCCAGCCATGGCGGCGGCCTGGTAGTGTCTGGCTCTCCCGCGGTGACCCGGAAACAGTGATGCCAAAAACGTGGGACGTGGGACAAACGGCTACCCCCACCATGACGTCCCACGGTCTCCCACTTTGCGACCCTCGCTCTACGCATACATACCCAACTGCTCCTATCCGTGTGCGCTTGCCTGTTCGGCTTCGCTCGGCGTAACTCGGTGGTTCTCGCCGTCACTCGGTGATTCTCTCTTCTCATGGAAAATTCGCGTTTCTGAATCCCGAGCCCGAGCGGCCGAGCGGATAAGTCAAAATCGAGAGACAGACAATCTAGCCGGCGCGGCGCGGCGCGACAGCTTTACTTTCTTTTCTTCTATTATTCTTTAATTCCACTTTTTATCTTCGTTGTAAATATATACTCGAAAATTACTAATTTGCATAGCTCGAATTTTTATATTTTGTTAATGTTATTATTTAATTAGTTATTCGCGATATTAAACATTCTTGTGTCGAAACAAAGGTAAACAACTGATTAAAAATGTAATTGTAATTATAAGTGTAATACTACAAAATAAAATACAAATACTAATATAAATTTATTTTTTATTTATTAGTTAATTCCATCATGTTTTAATTTTGTGTAGACACTTTTCATGTAGAAATTGTTTAGATTTTTATGTTAATAAAAAACCCAATAAACGGTTGAAAATATCAATTTTGTATTTCAGGAATGGCGGAACTATAATCATATTCTAACATAGTATTACAGGGTGAAATATGTCCCTGAGACAAATGCAACTTGCACAAAGAATCATTCGATAGGTTGTAATAAAAAAACAATTTTTTAATCATTTTCAGTCCTGTATTTCTACGGGCAAGGGGGAGAGGGTGGTAAATGGTACAAATATAAATTGATGTTTTTGCCTAATTTCTGTTAGGCTATTGTATGGAAAATGTTTAAAAAAATTGAAGACATGTTAGTTACTGACAAGGGGTAGGCACGAGCCGTATAATCGCTTTTGGAACGGCATTATATAGAAGTTGTAGTGTACACATAGTATTAAAAACCATTTCGGCTTTCTTCAGAATGGGCCATAGTTTTTATGATATTTTAATTTAAAGTTTTTTATGTATCTACTAGTACAATTGCATTAACGTTAGAACCAAGAACGGTGCGTAGCTGTGGCGCTAGGGTATAAGTTTACCACGCAGAAGTCTGGGGTTTCGATCCCCGCATGCGGGTGTAAAAATTTTTTTTCCTTTTTTTTTATTTTTTTATTCATTTTCTACGTATTATACATTTAGTTTTGCAATGGAAGCGTAATCTCTTATACATTTCTTATTAATGTATTGTATTGATTGTATTGCGCAAGTTACATACTGTAACAACTTTTTCTAATCATTTCTTCTACGAATGTGTTTACATTATTGTACTAGGGAAATGTTCTTTTTGGCCTGCTTTACAATCGTAGACGTCAAAACATTCGGTATGAAGAATTTACGATTTTTATCTTTTTCGTAAATTCTTCATACCGAATGTTTTGACGTCTACGATCGTGAAGCAGGCCAAAAAGAACATTTCCCTAGTACAATAATGTAAACACATTCGTAGAAGAAATGATTAGAAAAAGTTGTTACAGTATGTAACTTGCGCAATACAATCAATACAATACATTAATAAGAAATGTATAAGAGATTACGCTTCCATTGCAAAACTAAATGTATAATACGTAGAAAATGAATAAAAAAATAAAAAAAAAGGAAAAAAATTTTTACACCCGCATGCGGGGATCGAAACCCCAGACTTCTGCGTGGTAAACTTATACCCTAGCGCCACAGCTACGCACCGTTCTTGGTTCTAACGTTAATGCAATTGTACTAGTAGATACATAAAAAACTTTAAATTAAAATATCATAAAAACTATGGCCCATTCTGAAGAAAGCCGAAATGGTTTTTAATACTATGTGTACACTACAACTTCTATATAATGCCGTTCCAAAAGCGATTATACGGCTCGTGCCTACCCCTTGTCAGTAACTAACATGTCTTCAATTTTTTTAAACATTTTCCATACAATAGCCTAACAGAAATTAGGCAAAAACATCAATTTATATTTGTACCATTTACCACCCTCTCCCCCTTGCCCGTAGAAATACAGGACTGAAAATGATTAAAAAATTGTTTTTTTATTACAACCTATCGAATGATTCTTTGTGCAAGTTGCATTTGTCTCAGGGACATATTTCACCCTGTAATACTATGTTAGAATATGATTATAGTTCCGCCATTCCTGAAATACAAAATTGATATTTTCAACCGTTTATTGGGTTTTTTATTAACTTAAAAATCTAAACAATTTCTACATGAAAAGTGTCTACACAAAATTAAAACATGATGGAATTAACTAATAAATAAAAAATAAATTTATATTAGTATTTGTATTTTATTTTGTAGTATTATACTTATAATTACAATTACATTTTTAATCAGTTGTTTACCTTTGTTTCGACACAAGAATATTTAATATCGCGAATAACTAATTAAATAATAACATTAACAAAATATATAAATTCGAAAATGCTTTGCAAATTAGTAATTTTCGAGTATATATTTACAAAGAAGATAAAAAGTGGAATTAAAGAATAATAGAAGAAAAGAAAGTAAAGCTGTCGCGCCGCGACGCGCCGGCTAGATTGTCTGTCTCTCGATTTTGACTTATCCGCTCGGTCGCTCGGGCTCGGGATTCAGAAACGCGGATTTTCCATGAGAAGAGAGAATCGCCGACTGACGGCGAGAACCACCGAGTTACGCCGAACGAAGCCGAACAGGCAAGCGCACACGGATAGGAGCAGTTGGGTATGTATGCGTAGAGCGAGGGTCGCAAAGTGGGAGACCGTGGGACGTCATGGTGGGGGTAGCCGTTTGTCCCACGTCCCACGTTTTTGGCATCACTGCCCGGAAATAGTAGCCGTCTAATTACAACTTCTGATGGAACACCCTGTATGTATACTGTGTGTCCGCCGAAATCATCGGCAATCATATCACCGACAATGCTTTCGTCGACAGGGTTTCATCGACGTTGAATTCGTCGACCATGTGTATTCACCGATACGTTTAAATTACCGACAAAGTTTTCATTATTCTTTCGGACAGTTTTGGCAGTCCTTGTTTTTCTGACCTCTGTTGATATCTGGTTGTAGAATACAATATCTTAAACAATAGCAGACCTTGTTTTTTTTGACCTCTGTTGATATCTGATTGTAGAATACAATATCTTAAGCAGTAGCACACCTTGTTTGTCTGACTTCTGTGTGCTGCTGATAGTTGTATAATAAAATGTTCATACAATGAGACAGTATATAAGTATGCAAGAAGTAAATGCATAACCAGTTCAAGAGTTTAGAGAGAGAGCAGGTTATAAGTTTCGTCAGTTAGTCCTTCATTTATTGAAAATGGTATTCATAAATCCGGCAAATGTAATTAATTTGCTTCTTACAACAGATACTTCTCGAGGTATGCTCTCACTCCTGTGAATTATAAGGAGATCGCTTTATCGGAAATATTAGAGGAAATTATAATTCGAGGTATGGAGGATGAATCATTTACGGCAGAAGAACGGACACCTTGGATTTTGAAGAATCAAGACCAATAGAAGCAGAATTTGTAGATATGTCACCTGATGAGATTACGGATGCCGAAGAAGTGGACACCGATTTTGATTACAAGAAAAGGGCGGTGGAATATTGGAAAAGTGCCACAGGTAAACGGAAATCGTTTCAAACAGTACAACATCGTTTCCGAAAACTTAAATATCCTAGGCAATTACGTAGATGGGAAAAATATGTAGAAGCAGGTGACACGCGAAGGGACAAGTTATTATATGTTTCGGATTATGTCCTTGCAAAATTTACTGATGCTATTGACGAAGGTGGAATGATCCATAATAGGAATCTTCGAAGGTGGGCGCTAGAAGCAAAAGAAAATATCGACTTCCCATCATTTAAAGCAAATTATTGGTGGATATCAAACTTTAAAAATGTTCATGGTATAGTTTCTCGAAAAATAACAAAATTCATATCTCGTCCCCATCAACAAAATACTGAAGATCTCAATCTGGCAATAGATAATTTTATAAGAATTGTGAAACCACAGAGTATAAATTACGGAGCGGAAAATGTATTCAATTCCGATGAAAGTGGTTTTAATTTAGAGTTACATTCTGACCGAACATTAACCGTACGCGGACAAAAAACCATAGAAGCTGTTGTACAATTTATATTTGCGACTACTCATAGCTATACCATTCAACGAATTATTTCTGCAGAGGGGAAGTTACTCTCACCACTCTATTTAGTTCTGAAAGAACCAAGTGGACAGTTTGGACCAGTGGTAGCTAGAACCTTATTCAGACCATCCAATATTTACGTTTCTGCGTCAAAATCTGGAAAATTAACTAGCGATCACTTTAAAACTTGGTTCATACATGTATATTTGCCACAAGTGAAAGATCGAAGCTTATTACTGTTGAATTCTTGGAGTGGACATTGCCCAAATCACGTGCAACAGCTTGTACCTCATGACAAGGAAGTAACTATTCTTACAATACCAAAAAAGACAACAGGGCGGCTGCAACCTTTGGATGTTCTTGGTTTTCGAATTTGGAACAATTTCGTAAGAACTTTTTTACGACATTAACTTGCACCAGAGAAATAACATTATAAAGTTACAGTCTCTGACTCACAATCAACTGTCTTCGCCTAGATTTCATAATATGTTTAAATATTCATGGTTTAAGAGTGGATACCTCGAAGATCGCCCAGGTCGTTACGAGAATCCAGTTGATTATTGTTTTGGGAAACAAGATAACGAAATTCATAGGTGTCACACATGCGGAGAAATTGCAATTTTTCGTTGTGCCTGGTTTAAGAAATACCTCTGCTTGAAACATTTTTACGAAGAATATCATTATTGTGAAAATTACGTACAATAAATAAATGAATAAATTAATAGAATATAATCTCGGATTATATTGTAGAATCCTATTTCGTTATTGTAGCCGGTGCGAATGAAATACTACCACTCCCTGATTGTATATTTTTTACTTTAGCTGACTACTACTTTCTTTCTCCTTTGTCCAGAGCTGCCAATTACAATGCAAAATATATTTGCTTCTTGCGTACTACCCGTTTATTGTTGGTCAGAGATTCTATCGCATAACCCGTAGCATTCGAAGGTCAGAAAACAAGGTTATTGCCGGGGCATTGTAACGAACAACGATAACGATAACACCCGAAAATCAGAAAGCAAGGTCTATGTGCGACCCCCCCTCCCCCCCAGGTAATGTGTTAAATTAGAACGCAGTTCGGAGGTGCACAACTAGTCCGCATTATAGGGACAAATAGTGGGGTTTTTTTAGTCGGTAGACCCGTGGGCATTAGCCCAGCGCCGCAGGAGAGCCCGACACCCAACGGGAGGCCGGCACCATGGCCGGAGTGTGCGGTAACGCATTTTTCCCCACGTAAAAAAACAAAAAAAAAAGTCTATATATTTATATTTATCTTTTTATTTTATTATTTACTTATTTACGCAGTTTTAATCATTATCCCTGGCGCAGAAAAATGTAATTATTGGATATTTATTTCAATTCACCGTACCAATAATGACAAATATTACACTATGCAGAAATGATGCAACGTTTTTGCATACAACAAATAGAATAAGTATATATTGCTATACATCGCTGAATTCACAATAAAGAGCTCTTTATTAACCTGAAACAAAAACATTTTTTGTCAGAAAAAGGGAGGTAGGCAAAATTTTATTTTTATAAACAATTCGTTTTTTCAAAATTTTCGTACTGCCATCCTATGTCTTGAACAACAGTAAAATTTGTGTATAAAACATTTTTTTATAACGCTTATACTTTGTCAGTTATAAACACCGAAATGAAAAGGGCGATTTGGATTAAAGGGGTAGTTTCTCCCTTAAAGTCGAGTATGGGCAGCTACTATATAGGGCAAAATTCTTAGGTTGGACCATAAAAAAAAACGTACAAGGTTTCATTAAAATCGACGACGGACACTTATCGAACTTCCCTTGTAAGTACACTGTAGTACAGGATTTGGAATGAATGAGTACAGAATCTAGCAATGAATGAGAATCGAGTGAGAGAGCTAGCGTGTTTGTGAAGAACTATATATAACAGAGTTTAGTGGGGAGAAAGTGAACTTGGGCCCTTAGTGACTAACGAAAGATATAAGTAACAAAGACTAACTAGGATGTTTTCGAAAACAGCAACGAGATACGAATTATCGGGCTAACACTCTGATTCATTGTTAGCGGAGAGTTAGGCATCCAACAAGGATACATTGGGTCTTTTGCTAGAAGAATTATCTTTACTTACACGACAAACCATGTGGTATCAACATGATGGATGTCCAGCACATTATTCATTGATTGCGCGAAGGGAATTCGATGAAAAATTTCGAAATCGTTGGATTGGACGCGGAGGTCCAATATCGTGGCCAGCTTGTTCATCAGACTTAACACCTCTAGATTTCTTTCTGCGGGGAACACTGAAAGAGAAAGTGTACAAAGAAGTACCAACTACACCTTACGACATGCAACAGCGAATTATTGCAGCCTGTGCTTCAATAAGTTCTAACACTGTAAGACTTGCAAGTTAATCAATCGTAAAAAGAATCCAATGGTGCATTGACAGTAATGGTCATAATTTCGAACACCTACTATAAACGTATGTTTCATTTACTACCAAAACCGTAAGTATTATTGCCTTTCTCTACTTTCTATGACCTTCAATGACCTTATGTAATAGGTCGTTGAACTCGTTTTAAGATCCTTTATCACGATACGGAAGCAAAAACATACCGATCCATTTAAAAAAATAGAGGTGACCTTCAAATGTCCGAAGTACCTCCACCTGCAAAAAAACTATTATCGCCACCGGATGGCCCCCTTCGTACTGTGCAATTTTATGTCAGCAAATATTTCTTTCTCTATTATGTTATGTTATATGTATTTTACGTATTCTTCGTTTTCTATCGTGAATTATGTTTCATTGCTTAATCATGTTATACAACGGATTTAGTTGAAAAGAAGCACAATAATTTTTGTTTAATGAACATAACAGATGATAATATCTTTATTGGAAGTTTCTCCTACGTCTTATAGTATAATTATAATTGTGTTCATTTAAACTCTTGTTGAAAAATAGAAAATAATATAAATGAAATTAAATTTTAATAAAAACATGTTAAGTATAGTACGTTACACAGTTCGTCTATTTTTAAATACAATATATTACAGAGAAACACACAGTTATAATTTACTGTTATTAATATTATGTCTCTTACGTTATAATTAACTTATGGTTATTATTTTATTATTATTTTTATTGTGTTGTTGCTGCTTTTTTTCTGTTGTTACTATATGCCAACCTTGATAAATATATATAAGGTAGCATAAAAATTATATAATGGGAGACTAATTGATGCATTTTTTTTTTTTTTTTATTTAGGACAAGTTTTATCCTCGCGTAGTACGTATTAATCTCCAGTAGCTGTGCAACAGTAACTGTAATATTGGTAATAAATAGTTAACATAGGGATAAATATTATGCTACTGCGGCAGTGGGCTTCCTGGATTTTGGGTAAGGGGTATTTCTTTGTCTAGTTATTGGAACTATATCGACTAATATTCTACAAGTCAGACCCCTTCCGCTATCCCAAGTAATGTTAGCTACTTAGTGAAGATTTTTCTCGGTAAGCAGCATTTATGTTTGAAATTACTGTTTCGATAACTTGTCGCAGACAAGGGTTATGTGCAAATCTTTCTTTTCATTTTTTTTTTTTTTTTTTTCATTAACATGATTCTCTATACGCGCCCGATTTGATTTTTTCTAAAATGGTACTTCGAAGGTAGAACATTATAAGTTACAACGAAATTGGAAGTGTAACACGTACAGGGTAAAACTATGTAGAAAGAATGAGTACAAAATCTGTTCCGCCTGATGTACGTTCGATAGTAGAAATGTGTATCTTAATTTACATCTCACACATATACTTTGACAAGAGCATCAGCTCCTGCGCTCGCTATAAAAGGTCGCGATGGATGAAATGCTACGTCTAAAATACTTTCGTCGAACTTCTTACGATGCGCTGTTATTTCCTGAACACAAGTCTTATTATCCGTATTCCACAATCTTATACTGCAATCGTGACCTGAAAGAAAAAATGATTATTAACAGTTTCACGATTTGCAGTGAAATATTCGTCGCATTTTTAAAAGTTTACTCACTTCCTGAAAGTAAATATAAACCATGGGGGTCCACAGCGAGACTAGTAACTGCGTCCAAGTGAGCAACCATGGCGTGAGCAAGAGTAGCCGATCGATGATCATAAAAACGAATGTGTCGATCCTCGTGTGCCGCGACAACAAGTGGTAACGTTGGATGCGCCACAACACGGTTCACACCCTTTGTTTCATTGGCCTCGAGACGAGCAACGCTTTCGCCGGTTTCGGTATCGAACACCACGCAAGCTCCTTCGTAAGCTACGACTAACTTATGCGGCTCATCTCGTATGAAATCTACCGAAGTTGGTATACCATCTGCGAGGAAATCAAGAGAGTTGCTCACGTGTACCAATGTTACCGTTTCTATCAGAATAAACTTTCGTGTCGAGACTACCTGTCGTACCTTGTTCGGAAACGTATGTATGCAGTAGCGGAGATTTGCTTTGTGGATTCCACAATTTTACAGTCCCATCGGCGCTGACCGACAACAATTGCGATTGATGCGGATACGTGCTTAAACCCCAAACTGCATCCGTATGCCCCTTTAATGTTTGACTAAGGACACTTCGTTCGTACGAATCGTAGGGATCTATATTAGCTGATGGAAGTGTCCAACAATGAATCATACCGTCTAAACCACCGCTGTAACATTGATTCCCTCTACTACACATGGTTAAACATAACACGGGTCCAGTATGTAATCTAAATGTGTATGATGGTTCTACGTCTAATGAAGCTGATCTGGAATTAAAAAAACAGAAGAATACAGTGATATTTGTGACATTGATATCGAAAAAAATTAATCAGTTTTTTTAAATCAATGAATTTACTTTTTAGCTGGCAAAGTCTTGTGAAGATTCCATAGTTTCAATGTATGGTCATCGCTTGCAGTTATAAGAACAGCTTCAGTAGGATGGAAGACAAGAGCTCGAACGGCATCGAAGTGAGATCGTAGTGTGTATTTTACGTTCCATGTTTTTCTGAAGGTCTCCTTTGTAGCGGCTACCATCTACGTAAATTAATGACACACGTAATATTTAATCGATCGCATAAATATAGGTCGTACAGGAAGAATTTCGCGTTAACTTACATCGTATGATGTCTCTGCTTCATTGTTAACGCACAATTGTTCTAATTCGCCCAATTCCAATGTGGAATCACCTTCCTTATTTAGACGTCTGGGATCTTGTTGTAACCCTCTGTGTAACGCATCTGTAAATTTATGAAGTTATAGATTAGTCTTATGAATAAGAATCCTTGAATGAATGTTAGTACTAACTCCATTCAGCTGTATCTATTTCCATGTGAATAGAACCTGGCGGAGACTCTTCGATCTCTGTGAGAAGATGTAACTCATTTAATACTTCTTCTGCTTCTGCATCAACGTCCTCCGTTAAGAGCATCGATGTCTGAAAGTAAAATTAAACGAGGGAATGTACTAGAGGTACAGTTCCATCATTTCTAAGTACACTGAAAAGAATATTGTTACTTTATTTGGTTTAGGATCCATGTTTGTATCAAAAGTATCATCCTCTACGTCTCCTTCTTTCTCTTCCACATCCATATCTGAATGAGTCAGAAACTCAAAATTTGTTATAACAGCCGCTTCTGTATCTAATATTATTGCTTCTGGTATAGAAGTTGGTACAGCATCTGGGTGCCGCTTTTAGCACAAAGTAAATCGTTGTTATTGCAAAACATACAATGGTATTAAATATAAAACATTTTCATATAACTATGTTAAGATTGCATATTAAAAAAATGTAAAGTTGCACACAAATCAGTTTACTTACACTCCTTTGGAACACTTCTCTGGCGCTGTAAGTCTCGTTTCCTTGTTTATTTAATGGTTCATTGCCATTCAATGCAGGAGTATTCATATCTTCTGAATCTGTGTTATTGTTTAATCCAAGTAAAGATCTTACTCTGTTTGATCGTACATCTATTATAGTATCGGTGTAGCCGATTTCTTGTAAATATCTGCAATTAGAATAATGGATGAATTGTTATTTAAAAGATATCAGATGTTCATGGTACAGAAAGAGAAACGATTTTCTATAAGATTCGACTCACTGTCTCAAAATTTGCCGTCCTCGTCTCCAACTGATGTTATTAACAGGAACTTCTGCGTCGCCACCCCCTCCTTCTTCAGAATTTGCACAAGTACTACTACCTTCTTCATAACCAGTAGGTTTCGCATCTCCTTCAATTACCAAATCAGTGTCATACTTTAGTTTATGATACCTTGCTCTGTAAGAATAACAAAAAAGGTTGCACGTTCGTTTAGTGAATAATTGTATTATTATCAGACACGAGGCTTGTATCTCGAAAGAAAAGTTCTTACCGTTCCTGCTTAAGTGCATATTCTAACATTTTTATTCTTCTTATTAAATCATTTTTTAATTTCTCTTGTCCTTTCCTTTCACCTTGTAAAAAAGCTATCCTAGCCTATAAATAAATATTATTATATACATAAATTTATATATACATAAATTTTTAGTCACAAAAGCATGTAGCATATTCGATTCTTAATTTCATCATTTCTGTAGAACAAAAGCTATTAAAAATTATATTAACTGACTTGCACGAGATCAAATATTTGTTAAGTATAGTTGTATTTAGCCTGTAAACAACCATAATTTTTGTTACTATACAAATGGTACGTACGATGCATGTAATTATATTGTACGTTACTACTGACACAAAGTGTAACAAGACATTTGTCTCACATGGCTTTAACAAAGGAATATACCTGTGAGATAAATTTTCCTCAAGGTAATGATAATTTTTCGATCGAATATAGGTATATAAACTGTATCATAATATTTTTTGTGTTCCCGAACGAGCGAATGCTTTATAATGTTTCTGTCACATGACAGGTGAAGTGACAATAAGGAGCAAATACCTTGGAAATAGGCGTGTAAATAAATGAAAAAATGTACGTAAAACGGATCGACGTTTTACCTGGAATTCTGCTTTATCAAGTTCCCATTGCGATCTCTCGAGCTCGAACCGAGCCCATTCATGCTGAATAAAGTGGAGAATGCCAGGCATAGAGTATTGTGGTCTTTGATCCTTGCCATCGCCATTGGTACCGTTGTCACTGCCCTGATGTTTATTGTTTGTTAATGAAACGTTCGCACCACTGGATAACTGTCCATTGTGATTTTGGGATGTAGAACTGGAGTTATCCTCCATCGTGGAACCACAAAACTGGCTCGGTACCTTCATTTCATGACACGGCAGCCATTACAACAGCTTTTCTTTCCTCTGGAGCCCAAAGAGTGCTCTCCCGTCGGATAATGTATTTCGATCGAGTTCGCGAAAAGAAGTAATTAATACGCATGCGGGCGTATTAGATTTCAATGGGACCGATATTACTTTGCAGGAAAATCCTTATTATTCGTTACTTATACGCTCTATAATCCGATCGGTTGCTCGACTACCTTGGAGCAGCAGAAAAGTATTATTTTCTTCTTGGCATATCTTCAGGATCGTACTCGCTTCCACCATTCTCGCCAATTCTCGCAGTGTATTTCAGGTGTATTCCATCGAACCTTTATACCGGCTTTCTATGAGTATCAATTACAATTTGACGTGATCGCAACGCAAATACTTCCTACACAATAATTAATAATACGCAACGCTTGCGTCCAGAAAAAAATATTAATTCGTTTGCTCTTCGAACGTAACTTTAATTTTTTTACAGTGATAAATACCATTAAAAATTCAGAAAGTAATTATAATACACATTTTTTAAACTAAAGCTTTATTTACTAATGATAATAATACCATAAATCCTCGTTCATAACGTTATTTACAACAAAATAAATACTTTTAAATATTCGCTTATAGTTAAGGCTGATTCTCATAGTTTCGAAGATTATAATGTATCGAAAAACGAGGATAAAAATGTTAATAAAATAACTTATAAATTACATGTTTCAAAGAAGCATTTTATATTTACTAAACTAATAACATTATTTTATTTTTCTCTTCATTATTTTTCCACGAAAAATATTATTTTCACGTCGAAAATAAATTGATTTTATTTATAGGAGTAATCTTTTCATAATTTGTATTACACTTGAATTTTCAATAATGCAAAATGCAAAAATGAGTAAAACCGTAAAACTTGGAAGTGTCGCCCTCTATATGAATCGAGTCTTTCTTAACAGAATATACACTCTGTGATATACACTCGTATTGTAAAAACTTATCGTTCCAATTAACAGGATTAGAAACACGGTCAATTAATTACCATAAGTGAAAACGTTAATATTACGTATAACATATTAACATAGTAGTGATCAAAGAGTGATTCTTTGAACACACAAATGACATGATATTTTCAGTAATGACAATATCATAGTAGTATGTGTAGTCAGCTTTTGTGACTCATCACTCTCATCAAAGAACAGCCATTCTTGTTTCACGTTTCACAGTCTCTTTATGACATTATATGCATTCAACAGTATTTTTTAAATTATTTCTTAGGTAACTTTACATCGTTATTACAGTATTTTCCTTTTATACGTACTAGAATTACAATGTATACATATGCACGTGGCATACAAAGCTTTTTACGCATATTTTCCTCTAAAGAACACATCAATATAATTGAATAAGCAATACAGTCTGTTTCTGGTCGCAATAGTCGTTTAATATACATGTCATATTTGTTATTGAACCTGAATTATTCTTATACGTATATTATATGTATACACTGATTGACTACAGAAAACTTATATGTAGATCTGATAATAGAAAATATTCCAAATTGTGTAAATATGTGAAGTAGAAAGAGATACAGTATAAAACTTTATATAGATTACATGTACTACTCTACATAAAGGTATCTGTCTCCAATCTTATTATCTTATTTGTTCTAAACTGACATAGCCTATTCAAGTAAAGCATTTTTCAAATACAACTGCTACAAATGCTACGAGTGATTATCTACATAAAAATCTTTACATTTCTCTTAATGTTTTTGCATGACTAAAAAATTGAGATAAATATGCTGTTTCTCACAAACATATGTAACATTACACGATTTCGTGACTGTATATTTTAATCTACAGGACTGTCAATTATAACCTCCCTCCTGTTAATTAACAAGAATCTTGTGGCTATAGGTTTGCATAAAAAAGTGTAGAGCTACACGGTAGCAGTCATTGTTTACAACAGTGTTGAAAAAACAGGAGACACGATTTTCGCGAACAAAAACTTGTGTTCGAAGGTTTTTAAATATATTACCGATACTTAATCAATAATGATGTAGTCCACGAATACTTCTAAGAGGAAAAAAGTGTATCCCAGTTCCTAAACAAAAGTATTTTGCATGCTTCAGCTAATATTATAAGTCCTCAAAGTATTCGGCATTACGCGCATGCGTTGCTGAAATTTTATGAAGTCCGAACTGCACTGTTTATGTAGGTCGATAATTCTTACGTATGCTTTTTTAATGAAACACATAACCATTAGAATTCTAATTCCATAAGTATCTGCGACGAGAAACGAATTCGAAGTTATTTTTTTGCTCGACTCAAATTTCAACCTTGATCGAAGAAATCGCGAATGCTAACGGTCATGCATGAATGTGGCAACGTTGCTCGTCGCTTGTTTAGGTTGCGGTGTTGCAGATACTCGATGAACGGGTATCACAGTGTATCTTCGTTTCTGGCATTTATCGCAAATATAACGTATTTTTGTAAAACAGAGGAACATGTGCATCGCTGGAGATTATCGGCATTATAATATAACGTAAGTCCATACATTATATATATACATACTTACATATGTATCAGTACATATCGGAATGATTTCCCGTTCTGAATCGTCTTAAGATCCAAATAGTTGTACAGTTGTACACATTTGCCCAAAATCAGGAGGGGAAGCCAATTCGGCTAGACAATTTGATGATAATTGCTTTGTAAAATAAGATTAACAAATTGATGTTGTGGTTATTCCACTTAACCAAAAATACTGTTGTCATCAAATTTGATATATTTCGGTTCCAGTTTATGAAAAAATAGTTAAATCAATGAGATAAATAATCCCACGTGGTTTACTTTAAACATAAAATTTTGGGTCTTCAGTCCCAAACGTAATGATCGAAGCCATTGTAGATGTCATACTATGTATGAAAAGCTGCCATTTTGTACATCAGAAGTTCGCCATTTTGTGGTTCTATACAAAATGAAAGCAGATAAAAGTATATTTACACATTTCAACATTTAATATTTGAATTGCAAAATATGATGATTATGACTATATTTGATTGGGAACATTGAGAACCATTAAACATTTTTACCAAAAATTACACACGTAATGTGTTATGTAATATCGTAATTGTACTAAAGCAAGTGATTATCAAAGTTATAATCTTTTTTCTACTTTTAATTTTTGTATAGAAATAAGTTGAAATTGTAATAAATTTTTCGAATAATTTTTTCATACAAAGTTTTATTTGAAAAAAAAATTGATCTACAATTTTAATTTATTTATATTTCAACATTTACACAAAATTAATATACAAAAAGAATGCAGTAGGTATGTCTCTTTAAAATTACGAAATGATTGCGTCATTTACAAGTGTAAGAAATATTTAGTAATTATTTGATGTCGTTTTCTTTCTTTGCGTTTTCTTGGTATCTTGTTATCATACTATTGTATTTTAAAAAAATCGTCTTTTGATTTATTATTTTTTAACAAAACCTGCAGTCCTTTTCTGCGCAGACGCGAGTATGGCGTACTTGAGCAACGTAATAGAGAATTTCTTTATTAAATCATCGTACTGTTATACTTTCTAGTTTCCATTTTTTTACATAAATGTTTTTGAATTAAATGTAATTATTTTTTGTAGAAAGTATCTATGTATCCATAGATAACATATTCGAAATATGATCCTATTGATTTTTGACACATCAAATATTCAGACTATTTCCTAACTATATGCCTGAATTATTGCATGAATTTTTTTTTATACGTTGAGATCGAAATATTTATTAAAATTTATACAAGAATAATTAGATGTAATTACGCAAATGTTTAATGCATAAAGAATACAAAAAAATGTATTCGTAAATAAGTGCTATAAAAAGCTACGTAGTATCGGCAAAAACAAAAGAGTTTCTCTTGTAAGGTCATGATGCTTTTAACGGAGTATTATGTTGAACTTAATAAAATTGACGGATTTGAAACAAAAAAATGTTTCATCTCTTTGTTGATGATAAACGGACGATTAGAAGGATTGCGTTGTTAATTTGAGTCGAATGATTAACTTCCTAAATCGCAGATAAATCTCTACAATTGATCGATATGTAACGGGTTATGAAAGTATCATAGTTCTCCCACTCGACGAGACAGCGTTGTATTACCAGTGTGACGCACGTTGACCGATCGGCCTCGTCGGTGAGTGCAGAAAGAAAAGGGGTGGGGCTTCGTATCAAACGTTCAATATAAGAGCACTGGGAAATTGCGAAATACAACCCATGAACACTCACTCCTCCATTCTTTGCATATCGCTTGAAATAGTCTAATATTAAATTACTTAATCCATCACGAAAATCAGCTGTTATTAGTGATTATTATTATTATACTCAAACTTTTATATCACATAATCGCATAACAAATATACACATATAAAAATAGTTACTAAACAAGTACATAAACCTTTATTCATCGTCCAAACTTAAACGAATTTTTATTCAATTCGCAAACATAACTGCTAGTATATATAGGTAGGTCGAATAAATGTACATACACAAATAGTTACTAACATAAATAACAAACTTTTATTCATCTTCCAAATTTAAGCCAACCATCACTCAAATCGAAAACATATACATATGTTAATATATAAGTACAATGAATATACATACAGACAATTAGTTTTACTAACACCAATAACTTTTATTTATCATTCAAAGTTAAGCGAATCTCCACTCAATTGGGAAAGATAGATCGATAATATGTAGGTACAACGACAAATGTATAATTATTAATGTTCATTAATGTAAATATTTCGTTAGTAGCATACAAGTATTAAGTATCGTCAAGTAGTGTTCAGACGAAGGAGTGGGGGGATCATAAGTGCGACTTTTTTTGGCCTTAAGTTCTCCTTTGGCGCATAAGTCAAAGGCAAAACTTTTCCACGGGACTTTCCCTTCTGTACGCGTAATTCTATCGTGTAGGCTTTGTTTATTAGATTTTAATTGTATTATTTCGAGTAGAATTAGTTTTGCTGGGAGTGAATTATGACGCCATATTGGATGACTTCGTGTGCAGTCGTCGAATTTCGTGAGGACGCATGTCGGGGCCTATGCTCGGCAGTACTCGTTCAATAGACAAGACTATCGGAAATCCCGCCTTTCCGAGTACACGCTTTCGCTCCTCAAATTGTATTTATTTTCAAGTACTTTAGCGCGATTATTAACCACAATTTACCTGTGCTGTGTACTTTCTTTCGACTAAACGTTCAAATAATAATTTTAATTAAATCATCGAAACTGTTATATTTTGTGGAATGAATGTACTAGTTCTTACCGGATTAAACAATTGTTCTCTCGATGTATCGTTGACACGAAGCCGACATACTAGATCGATATGTATTTTATAAACAATACGGTACATATATTATTTTGAACATTATACGATAATGGTTATTAAGATTGTAGCTCCCACCCGCCATTTTTGTTAGTTGAGTACTTATGGGCCAGGGACGACACATGTTGGCACGTCATCGAGGGGCCCACATTGCATTATCTTTCAATTGCATTTAAAAAAACGCCAGTCCTTTGACACATGTGTTAGAATGTTAAAAGTTGTAACGTTACTTAACGATTTTGGGCACAAATTGTATATTTGACAAAGTACAAACCTTTCGAATTTTTAATTTTCAATACTTTTTGTAATAAATGGTTTTATTTAAATGAATGTGGCAACCCTTTTTTTTTAAAATTGCTTATTTAACGTTACTAAGCCTGTATAATTATTTTTTGAATTTATAGTGACAACTAAAGAACATTAAAATTATACTCAAAATTTGTTATTTATTAAATATTGGTGATATGTTATATTACATTTGTACATTAACAACAATAAAGATTTATGAAAAAGAAAACGAAATTGAATTCTACTTAATTGAGAAATTGAGTAAAGGAGAGTGCACCAAATGTGTAATTATATATTTTCATTTGATCGGTGGAATATTTATTCAGACAATAATCGCTTGCAGATTGAAGAATATTAAAATTTGAAGATAAATGGATGACTTGTAACATTTATTCGTGCATCTCATTCTATCTACAATGGAGACTTTAAGAAGCGACACAGTACACGCATCTGACTCTATACATTCGTTGTCTCGTATCAATACTCATCATATTGATGAAATATCAAAGGAAAAGGAGGATGAGTTGTTATATGGCACTGGAGACGACGGTGACGAGGAGGATGCACTTTCGGATGATAGCGTGCGCTTAAGGTTATCTGATGACGATGAACCAGAATCAGATGATGTGTTGGCATCTATTTTGGATGATCATCAAAGCAATTCTAAACACACAGGAAATGGTATGTTTTATATATTGATATGTTTCTATAATAAAGTTCATTAGACATTTATAAATGCATTCCGTTCTCTCGTTTTGCATTACAGAAGTGAGGACTGGAGAAAGTGAAGATACACAAGGTTCTACTGACCCAGAAAAAAATGTAGTGAAGAATGACACAACTGCAAGGGAAACAAGTGAAGAGGAACAATGTTCAGGTAATGTTTCCATGGCTGACAAAGTAATAGCTCACGATGCAAAGGATACCAAACGATATAAAAATGGATTCGCGAGGCCACAGCTAACTAGTATGCCTCGTAACGTGTGGCCAAATTATGAGTTTCAATGGAGGTTTCCAGGTAGTCTTCATTATCGCCCGTTTCGTAATAGCAATCACTTTTTTAATGCCGTTCAGCCCTATTTAATACCCAGAGGACACTACAGGACTCCGTTACACAATTATGTTCCTAGATTTTATAATGGGTCTCTTCCTTTAGAACAAGGAAGACGCGTTGGATCATTCAATTCATATTTGGCATATAAGCAGTACAGTAAACCTTTCAAATCTGTTACTGTGAAAAAACCAAATGTTGCAAACACGTCTGACCAAAATCATGAATCTACCTCAAACACAAGTGTATCTTCAAGAACACAATCTGAGAACAATGTCGACAATGTAGACGTTAAAGATAATACAATTGTTGAGGAAAATAATGCATTAGATAGTGATTGTTTGATAAGTAATGAAAAAAATAATGTTAATGCGAATGAGTCGAATGAAAATGTGAAAGATACACAGATTGAGCACTGTAACATTGAAAGTCCTAAAACTGCTGTTTATGTAGATAATTTAAAATCAGAGGATGAAGTAAAATCGATAGAAGAGAGCTCAGAAATATCACTATCTAATGATACTGAGTGCACGGATGTTGTAATTGTTGAAAATATTTTTAATGAGTCCTCCAGGGAAACAATTGCTAATCCTTTAGTGCATTCTTATGACGATAGTAAGGAAACGAATGAAGATAAAGCTAGCGAAAATAATGTAAATTCTGATAGCAATAGTTTTTGTCCTATTAATTTTAAGATATTGGCAAAATTGCTTACAGAAGATACAAGATGCAAATCCAACAACGATGAGGTTGAAGAACATGTCAAGAAAGATAATGTAAATAATAAAGTGCAGAGTGAAACAGTTATAATCGATTTGGACGTGAATGAATGTGAACAAGTTGAACAGATAAATGAATCAGAAAAGCGTGAATCTAACGTAAGCGAGGAGACTGCAAATCTGAATCAGAGGATAGAATTATCTGAAAGCAATTGTAATAGTGTGTCAAACAATTTTGAGGAGGAAAAACTGGTGAACAGTGAACCAGCAGTAAATGAAGAATTAGTAAATATAGTAGAAGAAATTTCTAGAAATAAGGAAGAAGATCTTGCTGTACAAAATGTTACATTAAGCGAAAATAACGAAGACAAGGTCTTCGAGGAAAATGGTGTTGTGCAAAATGATGTAACTACTAAAGAAGATAAAAAGGAAGTTGATTTAGTGGAAAATGATGCACCACCAAAGCTACTTGTCAATAGTGCAGATTGTGATAAAAACCAATTAAATGATAATGGTAATAGTACAAATTCGTCTGAATTATTGAAACTTATTACTCTTGAAGATCATTCAATGAAATCAGTGATTGAGCTTCGAGAGGAAAACACGGATTCTGTTACTGGAAACACAGAATCGGTAAAGAATGAAAGTTTATCGATAAATTCTGAAGACACTAAGCCATTGGAATCACCTACAAATGTTCAGTCTGCATTGGAGAAAAGTAATGTATCTAATGTAAAATCGACAAACGATTTAATAAGTATGGTTACTGATACGAAAAATAATAGTAGTGATAGTGATAAGAAAAATGTTGAAGGCCCAGTAACTACACAAAGAAGAAGAAGACGAACAAAAAGAGAGATGTTGGCTGCAGCACAAAAAGCTAGTAGTGAAGAAGATAAGCAAGGTAGGATATACATTGTCATAACAATTATTATAATATTAATTTTTTACAACAATAGAAAATACATCAATATATAATTTTTATTTATTTGTATTATCAAAGTATAACAACACTTTTTTGTTTCAACTCCTTTGATTTAAAAATATATTGTACATACACAAATCATGTACAAAACATTTGGACATGTGAATTTCTGTTAACTAAATAAATTATTAAATCATCAGGTTGTACATTTCAGTTATACACTGACTAATTTTAATAATTCCGTAGTACACACGACAAAACATAATCTTAAGACCGAATCGGAAGCATAAAAGTAAAGAAAAAAAGTTCATGTAAATATTTATCTTCTTTGAACTTGTTTCCGAATTACAGGTAGTTTTAAATTTCAATGTTTTTCGCTGGTACAACCGATTTCACTCAACATATCTACTTATCATCAATATTCCATACCTGTTCTCAATGAATGTTTATAAACACATTCATGCACTTAATGTATGGTCTTGCCAACGGCAATTGTAGTTTGGTAAAAAAGCTATACACAGAACATTTTCCTACTAGAAATTTACCAAATCCTAAAATATTTCAAAGAATACATAAACGTCTACGGTATCATGGCTCGTTTTTAAGATATGATTATACTGCCGTTATGTATGAAATTACTCGTAACGCGGAAACAAAGTTAAATCGGACAAATATTTTTATCATGAATTTTTTTTTCTTTAGATATCTTCATATTTTAACACATTTTGAAGTTTGTCTATTTTTTTCTCTTTCGAATGAATTTATACACTTAATTGTTATAAGCCTATTTTTATAATATTATGTTACAGTGAGAGACGGCGGAAGACAAAAGAGGAAAACAGCTAGGAACGCAGAAGAAATAATAAGGAAGAAGTTTCTTAATCATGATAGCGACTTAGAATCAAGCGATGGTTCGGAAAAATTTGTAACTATAAATCATAAAATAAATCAAGATGTGCGTCCTTTATCTCCGCCCTCTTTGAAACGCAATTATCCTGATACTGACAGCGTAACGATGAATGGTAGTATCAAAAAGATCAAAGTAAATTCTGAAATATTATCTAACGAATTAGCAACGAAAGAAAATAATTCTCAAAACATTAAGAAACTTGATTATGTTCGCAAGTTCTTCCAAAGAGATCTGAAAGAAAAGTTGCCGAAACTAAAACAGGAAGTATGTTAAAGATAAAAATATTTTAAACCCGTACAAATGTAAGCTTTATAGTGACTAATATTAATAATTGTTTTTTTAGGAATTGGAAGAACTTCTTATACAGAAAATCGTGGAAACTATTACTATGCGCGGAGAGATTGGTAAACTAAGAGAGCAAGCTCGTATATCGGAAAGAAATCAAGAAGCGACTCGCGCGAAGTGTCAGCAGTTAGCGAAACAGATTAAAGATTTTGAGATGGTTTTAAATCGTAATGCTGCGGATCGACGTGCAAACAATGATAAGCCTACTCCGCCGATCAAGATTAATAGATCTGTTGGATTACAAGTTAATTTTATAACGGTATGCACAAGATATTTTGTTAAAGTATTTACAAAGTTGTAACGCTATATTTATACCGCGTTGTTCTTAAATAGGATCACGGAATGCAGAATTTGCGACATTTGCAACAAAATTCTAATGTAAAGCCTGTACATGTTATAACTAATAGTACCAATAGTTCGCCAAATACTCCGAGTAATGAGAAAACTACTGTAACAAGTCCGAGAAGAGGGATTAAAGTGAGATCGCCTAGACGAATTGAACAGGCAGCGATGCAAACTGCAGTCGTCTCGCAAAATCATACTCAATCTCCGAATGCTATGCCTCCTATAACGCCGGCAGCTTTGGTTGTAGCTAAAACAGTGGAAACGCAGCATACTTTGACTTTACCTAATCAACCGAATATTCAACAGATAATATCAAATGTAAGTATTTTAGAAATCATATAATTTAGCTTTCACTGTTGAAGCTTTCGGGTGTAAGCCGTGTCCTGGAGAAAATATTTTCCCAATATTTCGCTAGCATTGCAGCTGGCTTCTTCAGGGGATCGAAAAACACATTGAAACTGGTGTATGTCTAGTATGGTGCACTATTCAAGTGTACCGAGTGTATTTTATGGATCATTGAGCACCAATGATATGGTGTTGTTTTAATTGTTGAGTTGAAACGAAACGCCGGAAAACATTTCCTCCAGGACACGGCTTACACCCGAAAGCTTCAACAGTGAAAGCCGTATGACGCCGGGCCGTCATGAAAGCCTCTGAATATAAAATCTCTGATCATGTAATTTGTTATGTGAACAGATTAATATGTTATTAATTATTGCAGCCACAAACGCCGCCGCAACCACCGCAGCAAACTATAGTTTTAAATGGAAAATTCCCGAATCAAATGAATCGTCAAAGTACTCCAATTAATATAGCGAAATCGAGACCAAACGATCTTATCGATCTTACAGACGAAGAGGAGAAAAGTAAAGGTATTTTTTGAATTGTATACCTTTTTTGTAAAGTAAAGAAGAAACGTGTTAAAAGAAAACTTGAAATCCACAGCTGCCATCAGTGGTCCAGTGGTTACAACCACGGATAACTTACCACAAATAAGCTTAGGGCAAAAAACAACGCCACCTTGCTTCCCAAGGGTAATTCAAACAATTCCTGGGAATGTAGCTATAGCAAGTCAACCTCCTAGTATAAGAGTAGTACAACCTGCTAGCCAACCGACTCCTACTGCCTTAGTGGTGAGAAAAGCAGAAACAAAAATTACATTCGTAATTACTATTATACAATTTACACACATCTAACATACGTCTATCCTCATTTTCAGAATAATATGAATGCTAGATTAGCGTATGTGATGCAGAGTGGTGTCGGCCCTACTAGACAGTTATTAATAGCGCCGAATTCTACTCCGGTAAAGTATAAAATGAGTTTAGAAATAAGGAAAACAATATTTTCAGACGCGTTGTTTGATGATCAAAATTCGTCATTGTAGATACGGCCAGCGACTTCGTGCACCAGAGCCTCATTTTCGACTCTAACATACAAAACTGGTGCGTAATCACATCGCAGTAGATAATATTTAAGTAATGCAAATAATATACGAAATTAATTTTCTTTTATAGGAATATCAACAGTTGCAAATGGTACAGTTCGGGTTCTGACAACATCGGCTACTTCGAATGTACAGTTTCATAAGGTACTGTGTTTTTAACTAATTAATTATCCCCAGTTTATTCCTTCGATAATAACATCTAAGTATTTTCCGGTAACTAGCACCCTGCGCCCTTGCCAGATACTCGAAGTTATGCTCCGAATCCTGTTTTGAAATTTCCACCACCAGCTCCGTCACTGAAAATTTCGAAAGTTGCAAACGGTACGGTATATTATATAATCGAAAGTTATAAACAATGAAAAATATTGAAAAGTAAAACGTTCGTTATTATGCAGGTATAGTACTGTCGTGGAATATGAATTTGTCTGATAAATACGCGGACATTGCTAGTTACCAATTATATGCGTACCAAGAAGTCGCCGGTACTCCACCCCATACGTCGTTGTGGAAAAAAGTGGGGGATGTTCGTGCTTTGCCACTGCCCATGGCATGTACTCTGACACAAGTAATTAGCATAATCATTATTTTACGATCGTTACGCATTATTATAATCGATTGTCTTAATGCTGATGCTGTTTTCAGTTTTCCGAAGGCAATAATTATTACTTCGCGGTTCGAGCAGTTGACACACATTCCCGGAAAGGACAGTATAGTACGCCTGGCAATATTTCTTTATAAAAATATGCGGTAGCAATATTAAGTTAATTTAAAAATCGATATTTTTATTTTACTTTTAAACGCACAGTTACAATGTAACAAGTCATGACTCATATAGCAACAAATTCCCATACGCAGTTCTTCTAAATTATCAATTAATTTGTCATGTTTATTACACGTAAAATACATTTAAGCTAAGGTTACAGGAGTGTTCATCGGTGGTCTATGTTGTATTGAATACGCATGTCGGGAAACCGAGTTTGTTGCATAATAGCTGGTACTTGTTTAAACATACGTATTGTTCGTACAATGACTAGTATCTACGAAACGACTGTAGCTAATATATCTTTCCGTTCTTTTTTATATTCTCTTAATTTATAAAATCAAAAAATATAAATATTCTGACAATGTATAGTTTATATTCTGTCATTGTTTTTATAAAATTGCAATATAAGAATTTCATAAAATTTCTTGTGCCATATGTTATAAAATATTATTCGTACGTCACCCCGTGGTAAATAATGATTAATTTTATATAGTATTTCGAGGGTCCCCATATTTGGGAGAATGCATAAAAAAATTAATGACAGAAATTTCAGATCTGTATAAAAACATAAAATGTATTCTAGTCAAAAAGGAAGAAGAATTTTACTTAGCAGTTGTTTTGATATTCACGATTCATAAAGACTGTTACGATTAGAAACAAGTATATGCTTAACTGCTTAAAAGTCTGATACTGATATTATCATTCACTGGAAGGTGTTCATGAATGTTGCTTCCTTATAATTACATTGATTTTAATTTCTTCTATTGAATTTCATTTAATCTGATTATTACTTCGTCGACGAGTATTGCTAATACATGATTTGCTCAATTTTGATACAATTGTAATAAATTTTAAATGTTAAAAATTATATACTCTGTAGATTTCGAATACGTAGAAAAATACAATGAATTCGTGTCTGTAAATACTAAATGCCTCTTGTATATGTTCTGAACTTTAATATTCAAGCATTACAATCAGAATATATATGATTGGTAGCATAATTATCCAATACATTATTTTTAAGTTTCACTCATTTCTGTGTGATAAAATGTATAATAAAGTGATTGTTCATTTTTTGTATAAATGACGAAGAATAATTTCCAAGACCTTCCTGAAATTTTGGTACAACAAAAAGGATGAGTAATTCGTAATGAGAAATTCGTTAATTCTGACGGTAATGCGACGTAAAACTGAACTGTTAGAGGATTTGATCCTTCAATAAAAAATCTTTGACCCTGAATTATTAAAGAAAATAAATAAGGAAATAGGATGCGAAGATTGAACGTTATCAGTGCAGTTTTAAATTAAATTTCCCGCTCGTTCGAGCAGAATTTTTCTTGAAGTAACTGGAATGTCAAGTTCTGTAAGTTTTCTTATACATAGTGCATACGTACTTACATATATATGCATATGGAGTTTATACCTTCGATTCGTCGTAATTAATTGCGGAACCGCAATGTGCAAAGCGAGCATGAAATATGAATCGGTGAGAAACTTTAAATTCTTTTCAGATACTGTTAGACAGAAGTAACATTTGAATTTCATTTATTATTCGCGTTGATTCGCGTGCAAATTCGTCAACATTAAAGATTCGTAAGAATATACTAGTTTAAATATCTGCTGTATCGTTTAATTAATTGCCGAGAATAATATTAATATTAAATAACTTGAAAGAAAAATTGAATATTATAAAAACATTAAAAAACCTGTCGTGTTGCTTTACCCGTTACCTGTATGCATGCATACACACATCCAACACACCAAAGAAACAATTATATCGATACAAAATAACCAAAGAAAACGTTTGAACGAATTGTTACTTACTAATTACGTTAACGAAGATGCGAATTAGCATGAGAACTGTCGTGTCGAAAATTTCCTAGTGCGTGCAATTTTTAAAGAATTCCTAATCCGTACTGTATATTTTATCACCGTTGCACCTGTATTCTTCATACACGTTAAGTGAGTCACAAGGATGCAGTGTTATGTTAAGCATAAAACAGTTGTAATTTTTCTAAAGATATCACAGTACCGACGCAATGATATTCTTTTTTCTACGATATTGTATAAAAAACTGTGAACAAAGTGAGGACGGAAGTAGTTAGTCGGTAATTTGTGTACACTGTTTGCTGCACTTCATGACATAGAATGTGAAAAATCTGTGAAATCAAAGGAAAATTGTATATTCGAAGAATGATCGGAACGGAATAATCGTATGTTCACAGAGTTTGAGTTATTCAAGGTGTCAATGGATACGCATTCTCTCGAATAATGAATATGCGAAAAATATTACGTATGTAGCAGTTTCTTACTTTCGCGACATATCTTGAACTGACAAACACAACATAAATATCGTTCGAAGACGACGATATTTTTCCAGCCGTTCCATCAGTGAATTTACAACCTATTTCAACGAAATCCTTCGCATACAATTCTTCGGCTAATATTTTGTTTCTTCGCTCGACTGTTATAGATCGCAAGTTTTTCCTAGATTAAGAAAAATTCATACGAAAATGCGAATGTTCAACGAGTACACAGTGTTGTGGCTTTTTACTCGAAATCGATATTTTCTATAATCACTCGCATGACATAAATATATGAATCAGAGATCGAGCACGATAAAGAAAATAATGAAATATGACAAGCAATGTGAAGTTATGTCAGCATGCATGGCCTGAAATGTGTGACGACAAATCATTTTATGGGTGTGACATTTTCAGTTTTCATGATTCGCATACATTTTATATTGCATGGCAAGCGCTACTGCAAACTGTCAACGAGAAGTCAGTGAGCACGGCTCTTGTCTGCAACTGGTAGTGATAACTACATTGATAATCAGGGGATGCCCAGCCTACATTCGCTCGTCGTACGACGAGCTCCACTAATGGATATGGGTACTGCCACCAGCTCCATGACGTCCGTTAATCCTTCTACTAAAATTGCAACCAATCAGAAAAAAGTCGATAAATCTAATAAGCTTACCGGAGTTAGATTACCTTTATTGCGCAAGGAAGCGAGCGTTGTTAATCTTTCTTTAACGGAAAGAACTGCATTGGGAAAAGGAGCGGACGCCCCTTTACTTAGACCCGAGAGCAGTGCAAGCTTGGAAGCTCGCGGTAGTAGCTGGTTGAGCCTAGGCCCAGGAGTATTAAGGAAATGTGAGACGGCAGTTGGTTTAAGCACCTCAGCTCCTGAAGGGAGACCTATCAATCGCAGTCGAGTCTGTTCTCGCTGCTCTAGTTTATTATCGTTGGCCTCTAGTTCACGCTACAGTTTAGCCGCAGGAAATTTTGTTCCTGCGAGTTCTCAACAAACGCTTGGACACATTTTTTGTAAATTATGTCTTGTTGATACGTCTCTTTCCAAAACATTTAAAATAGAAGGCTGTGGTTGTTTCTATTGTAAAGATGTATGTATACACTTTTCTTCTCTACATTACATGAACCGTTATTGGGAATAATTATTAAATGTATTTTATTGTTTTAGTGTATGAAAGATTATGTTGAGTTTGAAATCGAGGAAGGTGCGTATGAAATTAGTTGTCCCGATGCCCAGTGTGAACACGGAGCAATACTTTCTATGAAGGAAATAGCGAGTCTTGTCAGTTCTGAGCTTTTGGAAAAGCATCATAAATATCGTTTAAATAGAGGTATGTAGATCTTATAGAAGTTACAAGACATTAACTCGGAGTTTGACTTGGCTTTGTAATCTAACAATTTTATTTTCAATGCGTAGATGTATCTATGGACAAAGCACGTGCCTGGTGTCCTCGAGCAGGTTGTGAAACTATATGTACAGTAAACACTTCGGGTTCAAACGGAACTGCCATTGGACCTGTACACTGTCCAAACTGTTCGACAGACTTTTGCTCTATATGTCGAGAATCTTGGCATAGCGGCCCTTGTTCTGATCTTTCGCTAGGGATACCATTCGATGGCGATCATATCAAATGTTGTCCTATGTGTTCTGTACCTATCGAAAAGGATGAAGGATGTGCTCAGATGATGTGCAAAAGATGCAGACACGTTTTCTGTTGGTACTGCTTAGCTTCTTTAGATGTGAGTATAATTTACTTGTCGCGGTGATAACGATAATTGTATCAATAATATTTTCAATCGTTGAATTTTATTAACATTGCAGGACGACTTTTTATTGCGACATTACGACAAAGGGCCATGTAAAAATAAATTGGGTCACACGCGTGCGTCTGTTATTTGGCACAGAACACAGGTTATTGGAATTTTCGCTGGATTCGGATTACTTTTGCTCGTCGCGTCGCCGCTACTTTTATTGGCTGCACCCTGTATTGTTTGTTGTAAATGCCGTGTGTGTGGATCGTCTAGACTTGAACAAGACGAAGGTGATACTACAACGTAGAAACTTTAAAAGTCTTTCAATATTCCTGTTATTTCTTTCTAGTACGATAAAACAGTTTAGATTATGCAATATGTGGATGCAAGTGGCTGCTTGTATGTTGCATTGTGAAGAACGCGAAAGGTATAATGTTTATGACTCGTACATATATAATTCCGTAAAATCCTTTAGTACATTTTTAAGACAGTTTTACATTGTGAGAAAGGGTTAACATTCTACTTTACGTTATCTAAGGATGTTATTTGTAATCAAAGGGTATTTTGACTGTGTTAAGGTATTACTTGTAAATCTTTGAGTTTAAAGAGTAATATTTTCATGTATTTGTATATATTTATAGTGTGATCATTTTTAAGTATGAAACTTACGTTTATTAAAAGCTACTTAATGTCCAACTGCTCCTTGACAGTTACAGATTTCAAGATAGTGTTCTGTTTTTTGTGTTACTATCAGACATTTATGGCATCTACATCTACGTGTTTTACACACAAACATGATTACTGAATACTCATGATTCTTATTTACAACATTCCAGAAAATTATATATTTACATTGCACTGGATGTGTTGTTAGCACATTCAAATGTATCTTAACTTTTTTTTTGTAAATTATATGTTAAATGAAAATTTACGATTTTTTTTTACAAGTTCGTAATTTGTTTTCTACATATTTGTACATCTTTAACAATACTCAATATTATCCTCATGTACTTTTAATGTTCTTTTATCGTGTGTATCTAAAATTGAAATTATCTGAATGCACACCCCGACGCAGTAACGTAACAGTTAAATAATGTACTACATGTGCGCACTCGTTTTAAATTCAGCGTAAACGGAAGCAAGCCTTTATTGAGAAATTATTAATTATTGGTTGAACTGCACAAGTCGTTTTTGTAATATATTTCTGAGCACTCTTTTGTTTAAACGGCAGAAGTAATCGCGTGTATATTATATGTACATTATTATAGATACGTATGAATTAAGTGGCATGGTTTACCAAAATTGTGAAAAATCTCAAACTTAGAATATCTGTAAATTTCACTAATCATACTTAATATATTTACTGTTAACGATATACTTATAAATACGATTCCTTGATTTAAAAGAACATTGTTCTGTACATGTTGTGTAATGCTATCGAAATTCAATTTTTCGAGTTGATAATAGAATGTAGATTACAGATAGCAAAAGAGCAGTATGTTAATAATGCATAATGAATAAAATTAAATAATTACAATATGCATTATTGATTACTTATTAATTTCTCAATGTCTGGATGAACGTTTCGTAATTTAACTAAAAAGAGAGGGTTTTAAATTCGCGCGCAACGATGATAGAAAACATATGTAGAGATATATTATTCTTATATCTCTATGATAGAGAATCGTACCACCTATTTTGATTTCTCCCTCTCCTGTTGCTCTTACACCTGGCATAAGGAGTATGTAAATGTAATTACAGAAAAAATATTTTAAAACAGGCGAATTTGCGCCGGCAGAGAGAGCGAGAGAGAGAAAGAGAGAGATTCTCAGTGCGACAAGGACCGAGGATCGGAAATCCTTAGGACTGTTTTCTATTCCTGCACTGGCTGCACTAGTGCACTAGTTCAGAACTCATTTAACGCTATCTTCTTTTATTTCACAAACCGGAAAGAGATAGCAAGTGGTTGATTCTGTACAGTTCTGCACTAGTTGAGAAAGTTCAGGAATAGAAAACAGACCTCTTGTTGCACGTAGAATCTTTCTCTCTCACTCTTGTAAAACTGCTTGCGAACGCCATCTAGCGGCTGGTGCAAAATGAGCAGTTTTCTCCGTACTTATCGTATATAGCACCTTTCTCTCACTCGCGTAAAGCTGCTTACGAACACTTACGAACGCCAAGCGGCCCACAGTCCACAGTGGTCAAAAATCGCAAAAAAGTGGCCAAAACCTCAAGATGAATTCCAATTTGGACAAAAATTGGTAGTCGGGGGTTTTTGAGGCTGCTGATTATGAATCTGAAATAAAAATTAAAAAAAACAAAATGGCGGATGCAATATAGCGGATGTGTACATTAAAAAATTGTTCATTGTACTCAAAAATTTATATTGTACTGTTTTTCGGGTTACTGAATACGAATTTGAAGTTAAAATTTAAAAAAACAAAATGGCGGATGCAATATGGAGGATGTGTACATTAAAAAATTGTTCATTCTACTCAAAAATTTATATTGTACTGATTTTCGGGTTGCTGAATATGAATTTGAAGTTAAAATTTTAAAAAACAAAATGGCGGATGTGTACATTAAAAAATTGTTCATTCTACTCAAAAATTTATATTGTACTGATTTTCGGGTTGCTGAATACGAATTTGCAATTATAATTACAAAAAAAATGACTGCGAATTACCATATTCTCACGAAAATCGGTATTGCGAAATTTTTAAATTAGAGTGATCGAAATTTGAAATTTCGTGTTAATTTAATTTTGAATGATTTATGATTAAAAGTACATATCAAAAATGAAAGTATGTTTAAACATTTTCTACAACAAATTCAAGGATGTATGACATGATGTGGTTAATAATTATAATATACATGCTATAAATCAATAAATTATGTTTCGAATTCTTGCGTTTCCTTTAATTAAATATTGGTAAATAAATATTAACTTCCTTTATTTATGTCGGTAACTTCAGAGATACAAGAGGATAAAAAAATGCGGTCTTCGTTTACAATGCACAGCCCCATGTGTAGTTGTTAACCCCTATAATATTATTATATAATATATAATAATTAAAAGCCACATCACGTCGCACATCGTTGAATTTGTTGTAAAAAATGCCATCGAACTGTAGGGATAAAAATTAGTTCCATTAAAAAAAATGAATTTGACTTTTAAATCTCCCCCACCACTCGATCTGGGAAAAAATAATTTACACCAAAAATTGTATTTCCTTATACCAAGTCATTTTTGTCTACATATTTTTTTTATAGGTTCACTCCCTCGCGAGATATTTCCATTTTGTTTAGATAAAGTAAACACTCTTTACATATCAAAATATGTAAAAAATTATTGATTTTTTCGAGTAAGTAGTTTAGTACTTTTTTATAGGGTATAATGATCTGGTTAAAACGTTTCACAAAAAACTGTATCATGTTACGTAAAGAAAAACAAATTTGACCTTCATATGACCTCTATTCATCAACATAAAACAAATGCATTGAAACTAACAACAAGTCAACCCGAAACCATACAATATTTATTTGAAAAACTTTTCAATATCTTCTACAGTTTTCGAGAAAAGATATCTAAAAATAACACGAACGCTGCACTGCATCACAAAAAATGGTCGTACGACCAGGTCCGCAGCTATCCGCAGCTAATTTTTACAAATATCGTAAGATAACAGTACCAACTACAAGACTAAAAAAGAATTTCAGCGTGATATTGTGGAATATACAACTTTTACCTTGCATCTTTAAAATTCCCGTGTAAAACTTTACCGCTTTTTTAAATAGTACATTTTACAGTTATATACCGTAGTTGTTAACTATTTTACATATACTGATACTTAAAAATATTCTACTTACTTCCAGGAACAGCGTCTATTTTACAGAATTGGAATATCTTTCTTCGTTTTAAAATTATACGTTTGACAGTTTTTGCTTTCCACTGCACTTCACTCCATGAAAACTCCGTGACGAATGAAGCCAATGTTTGAACGTTGACCATTTTGCAGGTATAAGTCATAAAAAGTTCGCACCTTGGTTTTTCCATAGCCACGTGTTTAGAGTACCCAACCCAGCATTTGAAATGCCTCTAACGAAACATTCATTTTTGAGATTTTGGCCACGTTTTTGCGATTTTTGACCACTGTGCGGCCGGCGCAAATTCGCCTATTTTAGAGTGTACTTCTTCTGTACTCCTTCTGTACTCAGAAATTAAAGTAAGGCACAATTTTATGCCTGTTACACTGAATTTTAGAACTTTTCTTATATTTATTTATTATTTAGTAACAAATAAATAATTATTATCATTTGTGAATATCTCAAATTATAAATAAATAATACAAATAAATACATATTATCTACTTTCTGACTTCTGAATATGAAATGCTTTTCAATTAATAAATAACTAACTGAATCGATCGATCCGATTTTGATAAAGAATTGTGCCACTTGTTATATACATAGTTATTCGATGGTAATAGTAATAATGACAATATATGAATTTTTTATTAAACCAAAATAGTAACAATTTTGAAAGAAAGAGTAAAAATTTTAATAAATATTACTGCTAAAGAAAAAAAAATATTTATGTACATTGCAGCTGAATTTCTACATTTCCGCAGTTTCGTAAGGGTCATTCCACGCGAACTCGGACACTTTTCGGAGTAACATTTCGGATTTTGCTGAATTTTGGATATGTTTTAGTCTTTGGAGGTATATAAACGTGTACGAAAGGATTTTTGAAAATTTTCAAAATTGTAAATTTTACAGCTTTTTGAAGTTTGGTGTTCACTTTTTTTCTATCAATTTTAGCTCTTAAACTAGCAAACTGATAAAAATGTGCTTTCGGGTACTTATAGTAAAGACATAGGAGTATATAATAAAATTTTTTTCAGTCCAGAAAATAATTTTTTTAACCATTTATTTTGCAATTGTTATAAACAAATGCAATTTTCACACCGCGGGGTCACTTTTAAAAATTTGAAAAAAAATGAGTATATAGTCCTATTTGTCCCCTTTATGGACCACTTTTCAAAAATATGGACATTTTAAAATTGGCCTTAGGAAAATTAATTGAATGTAACGCCGCGCCGTGCCACGGCGCCTCGACTGGCCGAGCCGCGCGGTACCTCCAGCAATCAAGCGGCTACATCTTTTTTATAAAAAGATAAAATAAAATAAAATAAAATAAAATAAAATAAAATAAAATAAAAAAGTTTACAAAAACTATTGCAAGACCAAATAACGACACCGCAAAAATTGTTTGATTGGGCGAGTGTTAATATTAAAAACATTAATTTTCAATTTAGTACGGTGGAGGAATATAATGAACATTCAGATGTATTATTAGAGAGACGTGGGCTTGCTAAAACAATTAATGGAACGAGAAGTTTTCATGCATTTATTCCAACGGATACAGTGTCTCATTTGACTGCAAAAATTTATTCATACAGTGAAACATCAAGAAGAGTAGCAATTATGAATTAGATATTTATACTGGTCATTTATTTAATTAGACGGCTAAAGATACAAACAAAAACTCATCCTTTCACCGAATTCTATTCCATCCTATCCCATCCTATCCCATCAAATTCCATCCTATCCTCTCCCGATGGAAGATACTCACCACCTTTTCGTGGTTTCCATCGAACAGTGGTAACCTTAATGTTACTAACAATGGGTGCCATTGACAAAGAGTGAGCTTCCCATAAGTATTAACGCTAGTGTACCTTTCAATAGTCGCATACTCTGTGTAAGAATAGCAGATGTAGCCGCTTAATTGCTGGAGGTACCGCGCGGCTCGGCCAGTCGAGGCGCCGCGGCACGGCGCGGCGTTACATTCAATTAATTTTCCTAAGGCCAATTTTAAAATGTCCATATTTTTGAAAAGTGGTCCATAAAGGGGACAAATAGGACTATATACTCATTTTTTTCAAATTTTTAAAAGTGACCCCGCGGTGTGAAAATTGCATTTGTTTATAACAATTGCAAAATAAATGGTTAAAAAAATTATTTTCTGAACTGAAAAAAATTTTATTATATACTCCTATGTCTTTACTATAAGTACCCAAAAGCACATTTTTATCAGTTTGCTAGTTTAAGAACTAAAATTGATAGAAAAAAAGTGAACACCAAACTTCAAAAAGCTGTAAAATCTACAATTTTGAAAATTTTCAAAAATCCTTTCGTACACGTTTATATACCCCCAAAGACTAAAACATATCCAAAATTCAGCAAAATCCGAAATGTTACTCCGAAAAGTGTCCGAGTTCGCGTGGAATGACCCGTAAGAAGATGCAATTTTCATGTTAATATAACAACACTAATTTTTACTCAAAACTTTATTGAATTTGTCACAAAAGTATTAAACTAATTTTTATACGAAACATGTTTTCTTTATCTTTTATTATTCAATAATTTGATGACTGTATTACACAAAATTTGTGTTTTATCAAAATTACTGATCGAAATTTTGAGACTATGTTGATTCAGCATCCATAAAGGGTCTAGCTTAACAGGATAAGAGGGTCAAAAGTGCCCTTGAACCGATTTTACTCCGGAATGAGTCATTCGGTAGAGAATCAAAAGCGATCATATCATACCAATTTTCAACCCCCTATCTCGATCGGGAGGGTAGTTATGGGGAAAATTCAAAATATCGGTTTTTGCCCCCTTTTCCCTATTTAGCGGAATGCAAAAATTCTAGAACATGGCAAACGTGGTGCTACGTATTGCAGAATTTTTGCAGATTTTTCGAATGCATATCCTAAGTATGAAAAATCAAAAACTTAAAAAAAATCAGAAAAATGAAGATTTTGTAGTAAAGTTTCCGAGCGACTACTTTTTCCTTTTTGCAGTAGCAATATATTAGTACAACTATTATTCACAATTTTTTTTCAGATTTTTTGATCAGGTGCGCCGTAGTTAAAAAATTCAAAACCGTATTTTTCGGGGTTTTCCGGGCAAAAACGGGATAAATACATTGAATTTTTATATTCGCTTTATACAGTAAGTGTATTATGTGTTTTTTAATATTTTTGCATAGCAGAAAATAAT
The DNA here is from genome assembly GCA_030770465.2 of Perdita meconis. Lineage (NCBI taxonomy): Eukaryota > Metazoa > Arthropoda > Insecta > Hymenoptera > Andrenidae > Perdita > Perdita meconis. Next base: position 138,157 of record JASKOS020000045.1, read on the forward strand.
ATATAAGAGATAAAGGTAAGTTTTTTTAATCAAATGAAATACTTTGAGTACCTTATTTTAAGAAAAATTAACTGTTTTCTCAACGGTGGGCATGACTCAGTGGGTTAAGTGTCCGACTGCTAATCACTGCAAACTTTTTGGTGTGAGTTCGCGCCCCACCAAACCCATATTTTTTTTTCAGCATTAACACCATGACATCAAATGATACTTACTTAAAAATGTTTTACAAACACTCATAAAGTATTTTTAAAGCACTTTCTTACAAAATGAACATAAAAATAATTTTGGAGCAAGTTTTACTTTTACGGTTCATCTGACGATCTATTGTTCTAGTTACGGATATTGTTTGATATTTTATACTTTGAATAAATATGCTTTATACCTTGAATGTTTTATTCTTTGAATTATTTACTAATTAGAGACAGATATTAAGAAACATGTATGCTACATTAAATTAACACAATGACATGCGTAATTTTTCTCCACCACCAATCAGATAATAAGTTATAACCACATGTAAGATTGCTGTGTAAAATGCGTGCTTTTTAAACAACAGATTTGGAAAACGTTTATACTCTGACGTAGAAGGTTTACATAATATATTACAAAGAATACACGATGAACACAACACTGACAACATATTAGCTACAGAAGTAGAAAACAAACATTGGAGCAGACGAAAAGTTCCATTCAAACAGGTATCAACAACCGATATTTTAGATTTTCTGGAAATGACAGAGATTATCCGACCCGCGGAAATATTAAGTAGAATATTTCATCAGGACGAAGTGGTTCCTGTTATTAATCAAGACATTGACGAGGACTAAAATTCATTTATTTACTATGCACAGAGAAAGGCCATCGTGGGGGTGTTAGTGGGTAAAAATCCCATACTACCTCAGGCTCTTCCCCAAGGCTTGTAATAAAAAAAATTGTTCTTACATTGTTTATACATCTTAAATTAATACAGAACGTAATTCAAGGTATAAAATATCAAACAATATCCGTAACTAGAACAATAGATCGTCAGATGAACCGTAAAAGTAAAACTTGCTCCAAAATTATTTTTATGTTCATTTTGTAAGAAAGTGCTTTAAAAATACTTTATGAGTGTTTGTAAAACATTTTTAAGTAAGTATCATTTGATGTCATGGTGTTAATGCTGAAAAAAAAATATGGGTTTGGTGGGGCGCGAACTCACACCAAAAAAAAAAATCTGAAAAAAAATTGTGAATAATAGTTGTACTAATATATTGCTACTGCAAAAAGGAAAAAGTAGTCGCTCGGAAACTTTACTACAAAATCTTCATTTTTCTGATTTTTTTTAAGTTTTTGATTTTTCATACTTAGGATATGCATTCGAAAAATCTGCAAAAATTCTGCAATACGTAGCACCACGTTTGCCATGTTCTAGAATTTTTGCATTCCGCTAAATAGGGAAAAGGGGGCAAAAACCGATATTTTGAATTTTCCCCATAACTACCCTCCCGATCGAGATAGGGGGTTGAAAATTGGTATGATATGATCGCTTTTGATTCTCTACCGAATGACTCATTCCGGAGTAAAATCGGTTCAAGGGCACTTTTGACCCCCTTATCCTTCTAGACCCTTTAGACGGATTTTAGATCACAGATTCGTCAGCAGTACAATTATTTTATGATAACCATTTTGCTAAACATCCACTGTGCCCAATGTAGTTTAACTTCATCAATTTAATGAGAAACTTTAATGTAAACTTTTATTGTACTATTTGAAATTGTGTGATTAGCGATCATAGTGGTCGAAAGTTATGTGAATTATTATCGAATCCTCAATGTTATTCAGAATAGATTAATAACTTCAGGGAAGGTAGAAAATAGAGAGATATTTGACAATAATGTTATTGTTACACAATAACCCATTTATTATTTGTCTGATACAATAGTTTTTTGTAAGAAAACTTGAAACTTGATTGGGTTAGAATAGTTTGGAATGAAAAGATTTGCATCGGTGAGATGCATTAGATTGCTTTCAGAATTTTGAGTAGCAGCAAGTTTCCACTCCGACGGAGTTTCATAGGGCTGAATACACCTAAAATTCTTTCGTAACTTAATGCATCTCGTTTGCTAATCTTGACAAAAGAGCCAGTGCATCAAGAGATGGTGTACATTTCATAGATTATTATGACAACAATTCTGTAGTCCTACTAAGAGAAGTTGTGACAGATTTAAAATTTACGTTCAACTACACACATAGCTGAATAAAATAATACGAGGATAACAATTGATAATCTATGCCTACATGCTATAATACGATTAGTACCATTTGTAAGTTAGTGTCAGAGATATGATTAATAAATTTAATAAGGACGATTAAACATAACTGCTGGATAAATGGATTATTTAATCAGACCCTTAGCTTTAAATAAGTCTCTCATCAAACCCTTTAAGTACCCAATTTCTCGTTGCAAATCTTTCACTTGACTTTTCAATTTCTCATTGTGATCGGTGAGTTCGCGTTCCTCGCCTAAGATTTCCTTTATCTCTTGCTTTTTCTTTTGTCGATACCGCGTTGCCGCGTTCTTGTTCTGCTCCTTCTTGCGCACTTTTTTGTCCTCGATAAATGGACGGGAATAGGGTTTCTGGCGAGTTTTCGAAGTGTATGTCGATTGTTTCGAGCTTTTCCTTCCCGATTCTAGAATCCAGTCCGGATCGTCGACAGAATCTTCGGACGAGGTGTAGCTTCCACCGGAGCTGGTGCATGGACTAGATGGTGGTATGTCTTCGGTTTGTAAACGTACATATTCATCCACCACAGCCAAATCATGCGCGACGTCTGTGTTTAATGGATCAAACGTTATGTCCTTTGTATTCCATTGTACAGGTACTTCGTTGACGTAGGATTTTTCCTCGGGAATGACAACGTTGTACATAGACTGGTGATTTGTATACAATGGTTGTACGGGTTGCAAAGTAACGAGTAATTGGGTATCCACGCTTAATGGTTTATGAGGTGGTGGTGACTGTGGAGGTGTAAGCGTGGAGCTAGATGAAGGTACTATCTGATGGCAAGCTTCCACATCTCCCAAAACGGTCTCAAACTCTTGCAGTAAAGTTTGGGTATCATCTTGCTGAGGAATCTTTACAACTTCGTTATATGATGTTGATTTAAGGTGTCCATTCTCTGGAACTGGTAATTCCTCGAAGATGGGAAGTTCTATCTTTTCCTCCAACCAATCTGAAAAGGGTTCTGTAAGCAAAAAATAATTCTCTTTGTACATACAGACATTTATAGGATCTTCGTTATAAAAGGGGAAAAAAAAAAAAAAAAAAAAAAAAAAAAAAAAAAAAAAAAAAAAAAAAAAAAAAAAAATATATATATATATATATATATATATATATATATATATATATATAATTACACAGAATTAGTGTTTGAATAATCTATTTATTTAGTTTCGTTTTGATCGAACCAAAAAATTGATATTCATTTATATTTTCAAATGTTTCCATCACGACCTAAATGCAATGCAAATGTAATGCAGAACATCATTCCACAAGCATAAATTTTGTAGTTAAGTATTGTCTTATTTCGTGGTTTTAGTTGATAACAAATAGTAGATTTAATTAAATAGGTTTGAAAATGTAAAAACTATATATTAGAATTTGAAAAAACAATGTTTTATTTTGTGTTTCGTCTATATACTCAGGAATCAACTTTTACTCAGTTCTTGCATGAACAATAAGTAGGAGTGGTACTATTGATGTATATATAATTTCATGGACGTTATTAGTTCAACTAGAAAAACAAGTTCTTGATTTGCAATTTCTTTGGTTTCTAAGACATTTACAGTGATCGGTATTGGTATGATCTATTATTCAGAGCACAATTCGCCGTGGAAGGTACAAGAACTTGTTTTCAGAAGACCGATTGTTTTTTCTTATTTAAAGAGAAAGTAAACAACTGTATAGCTCGAATTCGTAAACCAGTTTGTTGAATTAAAAAGGGGAAGCAAAAAATCCGCGTCACAAAAATGCAAACGGAGTTCCGAAGTTTATAGCCAAGCGTGATTTCACGTGATCGTTTTATTTTTCAAGAAAGCGTTTTTGCGCGTGTTCAGTTTATTAAAATTCAAAGAGTTAGCCCTAACCTATTTCTTCGTGAAACTTCGATCAGAATTCACTCTAAACGCACACGTTATCTCCATTTGAATACAGAGGGCACGAGGTTAGATAAGTATTTTTTAATTACAAAGATGTGTATATAACTATGCAGTATAATTTCACGACGAACCGAAACTACTGTAAGAAATTTATTAAACATTCAATGTTTCGAATTTAACTTCAATCGCCGGGTTCGATTTTTTGGTTGCATAAATAAACGACCTTCGTCGTATTGCGAACGATCAATTGATAAAGGATGATACGTTATGAGGATTTAAAGCTTCTCTGTGAAATTTCAAGAAGTTTTTCCCGAAAAATGAAGGAAAAAAAAAAAAGAAACTTTATTCATAACAAGAGACTACAGATACAGTCAAAACATGATGTATTCGTTGATAATGTACCGACGATTCATTTGACGCGACAGTGTAATTAAAAAATAATCAATCGCGTGAAAATTTGACAAAACAATTATTCGATAACGAATACTCTCAGCGAGGATTCGAATCAATTCCGTTCTGTACCGATAATGCGAACAATATGGCAACAGTGTTCTGATACGCGTAATGTAGATATTTTTCCGTCGAAGTGTACGATGGAAAGAGAAAGACGCCAAAAGAGCTAGAAAGAAAGAGAGAGAAACCAAGCTAGCGAAAGGAAACGTACCGCTGTAACATATAGCAGCCATTATCACGTGCCACTGTTTTCGTTCGGGTCCTTATTTAATAAAAAGAAAGAAGAGAGGAGAGTAACATATAATGAACGTAAAAAATGTTCTTGATGCACAGGGAAGGATGAATACGGTGCGCGTTCTTTTCGTGCAAAGCAGCCAAGTCCACCTTTGCAGGGACCACGGTTTATTCCGGGAGTTCAACGTCTTTTTACCAGTTTCTGGGAATTGACAATGATCTCTCGGTTCCACGTGTAACGATATGCGAACTGCATGCTATCATACAACATTAGCACGCTCGGGCATCGAGAATTGACGTTGTTTGCTTGGGTCACTTTTGAAGTTGCCAGTATCGTTAAAAAAACGACCCCGTCGACGCTCGGCTCGAATTCTTCTCGTGACACGGTTCCAACTCAAGCGTTCATGGATACTACGCACTTCACCAATCACTTCTGACCGATCACCAAGCGCGATCCAATTAAAGATCTCACTCCCCGTTCGACCAAGCGCTTTTTATTGTTCGTCGATCAACACGAAATCTCTGCCTCCGCCGAATAACGCGGTTGTCCGGAGTCTCTTGAACTACTGAAACGCAATCCCGTGAAACACGTGCGAATCCGTGTAACGTATGTTACTATAGGATCATACCCCGTACACGGGAAAACGAGTAACGAGTTTCCTATGTCGCCGCGAAATCGCAATCACCGATCACAGCGTGGGTTTCATACGGTAAAAAACGATCGTGGGGCACCGTTCAAACTTGATCACTGACGCGACAGATTTCGAGCGTGGAAAAGACAATTGGTTTCTCCTTCGGAGCGACTTCGATCGCTGTGTTCGCCTATTTTTGAAAAAATTTGTGGAAAAATGATGATATCGACGAAAAGTACAATCGGTCACGAAGACTAATCGACAGAATCGTGCGGAGTCGTTTGTAACACTGCGAGACCACTCCTGCTTATCTTTGGACTTTCCCCTCTGACGCCCCCACTTCGACACCTAACTAGACACGCACGTCATTCCCCTATCGGCCTTCAACCAAAGCAGTTTGAATAGAGGTTAACCAGTTTATCCCACTCTCCTTTCCAGAAAAAAAGAAAAGAAATCAAGACACGCACTGGTGGAAGCGAGACGGAGCCGAAAGCGATAGGGATAAATATCGAGAATGCAGTCCGATCGAAAACGTTGAACGTTAGTGTATACTTTATAACGCGTCGATCTGAAAAAGCTGGGGGACGTGGCTCTGGGTGGTTTTAATCGACGCATGCATACGAATGAACGCGACCGATCGCGCCTACTCTTACTGTAAACTTGATATCTTAAGATATGTGCTGACTTCCCGGTATCCGTCTGGCATTCCTTTCAGACGACCAATGATATTCGTTACGTTAACCGATGCAATTTTTTTACGCAGCAACGCGAACGTCATTCGAAATACTAGCGAAGATTTATCCTTACATTTAGTTACTCTAATTTGATCTATTTGAATTAATGCCCAGGAAAATATCATTTTTTATTCCTCAAGCTTGTGATTTATCTACTATCAAATTACTAAAATGATTTCAACATTAAACATTGATCGAACTTCAAGTTTATAAACCAGAATACCATATAATATCATATAAACCTGTTTATGCTAATGAATACTATTTCTATTGCCACAGTTCTTTTTATTCCTATTTGTCTTTTGAACCCCTTGATAGAAATAGTGTTAATGTAATGCAAAGGCAGTTGTTAGTCGTAGGTTTTATTGAAGATCTTACCCTCCTTAATCCATTCATCCAGTTCCTCTAAAAGTTTAGTAGCAACTTGTGCACGGGTGGGTTGATCCTCGTACATAACAGATTCAGAAACATGTTTAGTAGGCTCTACAGACTTATCGTCAAATAAAAGCCAGTCATCTTCTATGTCTGTGGACAGCGTCCCACTAGGGGACGCTGGCTCGAACTTCCACAACCACATCTGCTGGCCCTGGTCGGATGACATTGTCGATGCAGGCCCAATCAAGAGGTATTAGAAAACGATGAAAAGAAATTTGTGTCGTCTGTGCGACGTAGCTCAAAGTGAGCGCCATGTTGGCTCTGAAAATGTTTAATACAACAATTAGACAGAATCCAGATGAGCACAAATGGGATAAATTAAACATTATATTGCGAAATAAAAATCAAAACAGAAGAGGATCGACGATAGTATTTTTATACATAGAATTAATTACACGTTCGTGAAGATTGCAAATATAAATGAGCTGCTCAAGCATTTACAAGTGAATTAAATGTGTGCTTTATTCGTCAATTATATTATATAACCGTAAAAAGACGAACAATCATGACGATATTAGTTGTAACAAGATTGTAGAAACAAACTACATCGTTATGACGCAACACCAAACTATCGTTTGGCGAAATTTTTTCTCATCGCGCGGTCCTCGTATTGGGGATCAGTTTTCCCGCATGGCATATTAATTAAAGCATTGTAGCGTTTAGTAAAATAGGATATATCATCGAAGGATAGCGTCGTCCGAACGTCAAGTCACGGCGCGGAATGATGAGTCACAAAATGGCAGATGATACCGTACGATCCTCTAACCGCCAAAGAAAAGCCCGCGATAATCTTTTAAGATAATAAATTCATACTCACTCCATGATTATTTAGTTGTGTCGGCACACTTGCGTGTGCAAGCCGTTTGTGGAACTACTGATTCATCTTGCTCGTATCGCGAAGGGTACTAAAAATTCAAACGCCTTCCTTGGTCGATGCATGGATGAAGAATGAGCGTCCCCTTCTTCGGGGAATTTGACCGCTCGGGTCACGTGACCCGAGAATGCGTACGCAATGGTGCTCAGTTCGGATCGTTTTTGTGGATCTTCTGCGCAGCCTTTCGTACGAACCAACCCGTTCTCATTTGTGTTCTACTTTCTAATTGAAGTATTTTGCAGAAACCCCATTTTTCCGTTCCACATAATCCCTGCTTTAGACCTATTTATATAATGCAAAAGTATTTTCTTGTTCAAGATTATTCTTTACGTTTCAATCTATTATTTTCGAGTTAGGATTTTTATGAAGTTTTATTTGGGATATATTAGTCTTTAATTCTTTCTTTATCTAATCATGTATTTTATTTTTTTAAATAACTGATCGCAATTTAAGAAAAAATATGGAATATTTAGTATTAATATCTTCTATGTTTGTTATTCCTTGACATTTCATAAAAATTTCATTACCCAGATTTATATAATGATGTTCTTATAATTAAGATTTTAATAAATCAAATTTTTAAGAGAAACGTAGAAGGTTTGGAAAAAGTGTTTTTCAATTTTTAGAATCATTTATTATACCAGAGAGGAAATGAGAGTGCTCACGCCCGGGATTTCGGTGTCCCCGGGCAAGTGCTGCCCCCAGCGGCCAATTGTAGCAAAATAGTAGAAATCTAACCGTTTTAGTTCAACGCTAGCATATACAAGAACCTATTGAGTTCAACGCTAGCATATACAAGAACCCATTTAGTTCAACGCTAGCATTTACAAGAACCTGTTTAGTTCAATTACCGACGGTGATTCTACAATACCATATATCAGAACCACAAGTTTTGTGTCACTACAGGCATCTTCCCCTTTTCACATTATACGTATTCGAATGTATCAATTAGCACTGGCTTTACATTACAGCGTTATTTATGATGGAAATTAAAATCAAAAGTAGTGGTAAGTATTTGTTCTTGTAAATAATTTTAAAAAATGTCGAATACCTGTAATTCTGTTATGCTTATCATGTAGCATACGTATGTATGTACATACATATAGGATTTAAGAAAAAGGGTGAAACGAGACCCCTGAATCGGTGAACATTATAAAAAAAACGTGCCGCAAAATTGTTTATAACAATAGAAAAATTTTTGTCAAACTTTTGTAATGCATAAATCTATTGTACTCGACGAGTAGAAGAAAACTCTAAAAGGAGCAATATGCCGGAAATGCTCTGTTTAACCGCTATAAAGCGTTAAAATCTACGCAAAATTGTCAATATGTACCGCTACACACGCAAAGAAAATACGTCTGTGTACGAGCTAGAGCGGTGCTTCCGATTCCGATACATCTCAGCAGTTGATCCGTCACTGTATTAGAAAATCGATACAATGATTTTCTCTTTCTTTTTCTTATTGGTTTCAGTGTCTTCTCGATCGCACGCACATGCTGGCTGTTGACCCCTAAATAAACAACAACGTCACGCGTGTGCGTGCGATCGAGAGGACACTGAAGCAATAAGAAAAAGAAAGAGAGAATCATTTCATCGATTTTCTAATTCGGCGGCGGGTCAGCTGTATTAGGCTGTATCAGTTGGTTAGCATCGCTCTCACTCGTACACAGCCGTGTTTTCTTTGCGTATGTAGCGGTACACATTGACAATTTTGCGTAGATTTTAACGCTTTATAGCGGCTAAACAAAGCATTTCCGGCATGTTGCTCCTTTTAGAGTTTTTTTCTACTTGTTGAGTACAATAGATTTATCGATAAAAAAAATTTGACAAAAATTTTTATTGTTATAAACAATTTTGCGGCACGTTTTTTTTATAATGTTCACCGATCCAGGGGTTTACTTTCACCCCTTCCAGCGGTATCCATAATTTTTTTTTTACATCAGAGATAGGCATGCAGTATCTGAATAAAAAATTACTGAAATTGGAATAAAAAAACGCTTTATTCATTATTTCGAAGTTTGAATAATGCGATGTATCTTTATTCTATGAGCAACGAATAAATGAATTTATGCGGTAAGAATTTATCCGACGAATAAAGATTTTTTTTATTCGAATAGCGTTTTATCTGTAGTGTCGGAAAAAGTTTTCATCTGTATCTATATGTTTATTCGAACAATTATAGGAAGGATTGGAATAGCTTTACGGGCATACTATACATGGACATTTTACACGTCCGCATGTTATACGTCGCGTTTTTTCCGCCGAAATAGTACCTGTATGTTTTAATGCAATTGAGTACGAAATTTTTGTTTATTTTTGTACTTAATCTTATTGCAAGCATTGCGATAATAAAACAAATTAATTTGACATGCAGCATTCTATTTGCATTCCCTGATACTTTCAGCGAATGTAAAAAAGAGATTTAAGACTGTTGGTTAATTGTTACATTAGTATACAAGTACATTATGTGCTTTCTATGTACTAATAAATTCGAAAAATTCAAAAATGAATGTTTACTAGATCAATAATTCCTGTATGTCGATTGTATATCTTACAAATCTAATAAAAATTCTTGAAAAATGAATCATAGTGCATTATTATTAAGATACTTTCTTTTGTTCTCCTTTCATTAGAGGTAACTTTGTATACTATGTATTGGTTCAAGCGAAAAATCCTTTCGTACATTTCCAAGAATTTTAATTCCAAATGTATGAAAGTAAAATTTTATTAACCAGTATATTATCCATTTTTCTATATCATTTTCTAAGTTTCTAGTAGTTTCATGATACATTATTCTGTTTCCGAAATGAGTAAATAAATAAATAAATTTTGTTGAAAATGAAACGAAAGTACTTTTTAACCAGAGCAATAAATTATGTGCGCATATATATATATATATATATATATATATATATATATATATATATATATGATTAGTATATATATATGAATATATATATGAATATATGTATATATGATTTCTAAAGGATACGAAATACATATTGAATGACCCGTTTCTTTTTAAAAACTTATACCGACTTTTTAATTTTTAAATGACTTTCCATCGCATTTCATGTTGTAATGAATCATTTTTGGCTTAATTTATACCAAAACATGAATCACATTTTAAATCAATGAACAATACTTTGATTCCAAAAATATGTAAAAAAATGCAGTGTTGCATGTATATAACATAGATTACATAGAACATAATAATATTCTTTTTCAAAAATCATCATTTCCGTCATATAATTTGAAGAAACAGTATAAATAATGTAAAATTTGTTCACTCACAATCAGCAAGAGTGTACACAAATTGGACTTGTATATTGACAAAATCAGTGCGATTGATCACTCTGATACAAATATACAAAAACACGAGAGCGCGTGGATGTGCTCCGGGATAGAAATCAAAATTAGTGGTCGTGTTTTGATGTGTTGTGGTTAATACATCAACGAAAGAAATGAAGAAAAGAACCCCGTCATGGCTCGGATCGGAGATGACCTGGTTATGTATAAATCGGGCTTTACTAACAAGAGAAGGACTCCAACTGTACCATTTCGATTTTAACGATTTTTCGTAGTATAATAGAATGCATATATCTAATGATATCTGTAAAATATTAGCCGCAGATACTTGATAGTTTTAAAGATATAATTAATTGAAGGTACATAGCCTGTTTATCTACTGTAATGTAGACATGTATTCCTGTAATACAGAATAGTGATATGGCATGGTGTGTGGCTCGTGAATTTGATTCACATTGAAAAATATTATAAATATATATTTTATCACATTTGTATAAATCGGTCTTGCAATTGGTTTCAATTAAGTCGTGCAGTTTTATCTAATCGGATCGTTTTGTAACATCGTGGCCGGTTAAGTGGAATTCATTATTCTAGAATCGTGCTATATAATTTTTCACTATAATAATTACCATCCTGAATCGTGTACAATATCATCGTAATAATATTAAAGAGGAAGAAGAAAAACGAAGAAAAAAAATGTGTATTAACCGATCCCATTTCGATCGCTGACCCATCGGAAAGGCGAACGTCGACGGACTCCATTCCGGGAGGACGAACGTCGACGGACTCCATTCCGGGAGGACGAACGTCGACGGACTCCATTCCGGGAGGACGAACGACAATGGACTTCAACTTCAACTTTGTCCTCGGAAGAGTGGCGTCGCCTCCCCCCCCCAGGCTCTGCCCTTAATGAACAAAGTACGTATACATATATACATGTACCTTCAGCCTTCAGATAATAAATACCATTCTTGTTATGATTTATACTTTATACAATCATTAGTGGCTTGTGTAAAAAAGATGTATCATTTTCTAATACTGATTCACTTCACCGAACTTTTATCAATTCTTTTTAAAATCATAATTAGTTCAGTATAATCTCAGACAACTTTCTAGACTTGTAAAAAGGAGTACGTTTCGTCAAGTATATAAAGTTGTAATAATTTATAAATATTTTAAAAAGTTCTAGTTCAATATTTCTTACTAATCGTGAGTACTATTTGTACTAATTATGTATACTTTTCATGTTACAGATGCAAAAGATGAAACGCCAACTGAAATTTTTACAATATTTGAATAGACGAGGAGGGCGAGGAGGCAGAGGAGGACGAGGAGGGTGAGGCAGAGGAGGCAGTGGGCGGGGGGGAGTAGAGGCAAAAACGTATTGTACTTCAATGTACACTAAAAAATAAAATGTTTCATAAAAATATAATGATTAGTTATTAGTTTTCTACCCTTTCCAATATAATAAATTGTTATTTTAACTTTATAATATTGCAAAAAGCCGCAATAGGTCTGTTTCGATCTATCGCGATCGTCGTGTCGGAGAGTTAATACACTCTGGTTAATATAGTGACACAATATCATTGTAACGCGGGGGAATCGCATAAATATAAACATTTACATCAAGATTGACGTAGTCGAGTAGTCGAAAAATTCGAGGAAACCTATTCTTGATACAATGAGGCTATCCACGTTACTATACAGTCATGTGCAAGGTCCTGCCAGAAGTCCTGCAAAGCGAAATATTGCCACACACATCACACATGCAACTGCATTTAGTAAATTAGTAACACATCATAAATGTATATTACATACGTGTTATGCGCATAACGGAATTTAATACATGCGATGTATGTTATATTAGGTTATATGTAAAATGTCTTGCATTCAATGTTCCTTACGTAGTACCAGCTGATGGTACCATTGATTTTAATTTCCACCACCGATAGCGCTATGATGTAAAACCAGTCCCAATTGATACAGTCGAATGTGACATGAAATGGTAAGGGGGCACTAGTGATACAAAACACGTTGAACTAAAAAGGTTCTTGTATATGTGGTATCGGGTAGTTTTAAGCGTAGTTTTAGGTCTAGATTTAAGCGGTTTGCGTGTCGAGGGCGGAAGACCGCCATAAAAGAGAAAGCGGGTGAGCCGAGCTGCGAAGAGGCAAAAACGATGGCACGGATGGTGTGCCCATCGACGGCGCTCGAGCGAAGGGGCTGTATGCCCATATTTTGGGTCGTAGGCGTGTGACCGTGGGGATAGCGAGACGACGGCGAGGCAGAGAAAGCCGAGACGTGAGGGCGAGCGGCGGCGAGTTGTGCAGCCAAGTTGGGTTGAGTTGTCGCGTCCGTTAATACTTTCTTTTTCTCTCAGTTATTATTTTCCTTGTTATTTTTATTGTTTTATTAAACTGTTTAAATTTCACCACAGTTTTGTTATTACGTGTCAAATCCGTTTCCACACATATTTTTGGGGGCTCGTCCGGGATTTGAACGAGAGACAGATTGTGCGTGTGAAGTTTTGAACAGTTGGTGGTAAAAAGTGAAGTTAACTTGTGGGAACAATGAGTGAACCATCAAGTGCGGATAACACCATTGTTGAGGTGGAGGGTGTCGTTCCTAATGCCAAGCTGGCGAAAGTCGCGGAGATGAAGTTGACAGAGCTACAGTGCGAGCTAAGACAACGGAAGTTGAAGGTTAGCGGGAATAAAGCAGAGTTACGGAATCGATTGATGGCTGCTGTTATGCTGGAAATCGAACATGGTGCGGACAATGAAGAGGAACAGGAGGAAGAAGAAGCGGATAATGTTACGAAGACGTGTATTGAAGCTACTAGTGGCCGTGTACACGTTCTAACATTTAAAGACGTGGAGGAGTCTATCACTACTTTTAGTGGTGACGACAAAGTGGATATACGTCGTTGGATCCAGGAATTTGAGGAGATGGCTGACTTATGTGGTTGGGACGATGTACAACGAATAATTTATACAAAACGGCTATTGCGTGGTTCGGCAAAACTATTTGTCAACTACGAAAAATGTTGCAAGAGTTGGGGTTTAATGAAAGAATCATTAATTGAGGAGTTTGCGCAAGTAGTGGATGCATATAAAATTCACAAAGAACTGGCTCGTCGGAATAAAAAGGCAAATGAGTCGTATCAAGAGTACGTCTACAAGATGTTCGAGATTGCTAAGCAAGCTAAAATAGAGGATGTGGCAGTAATAAAATATATTATTGATGGAATCCAGGATGAAGAAGTGAATAAGACTGTTCTCTACGGTGCTAGAAACGTAAGAGAGTTGAAAGAGAAGTTTCTGTTGTACGAGACCATGAAGGACAACGCGAAGACGAGGAATAGGCGCAGCGAAGAGAGGCAGTCGAAGCCGTTTAATCGAGGAAATGTGGTACGAGAACCTGCGCGACGGTGTTTTCTTTGTGGAGATAGGTCTCATCTGGGTGCAGCTTGTCCTGAGAAGAATAAAGGATTTAAATGTTTTAAATGTGGACAATATGGACATATAGCTTCACGTTGTAATGGCACGAATGAGTCTCCGAAAACTGCATGCAGCACATCGCGGTTGTTGCAGACGAAAAAATGTAAGGATGTGGAAATCGCAGATTGTAAGTTGGCTGCTTTAATAGATACGGGTAGTGACTTAACTTTAATGCGAGCAGATCAGTATGTAAAAATTGGTGCGCCTAAGTTAGGAAGTAGAATTCTTAAGTTTCGCGGGGTCGGATCAGACTGCAATTATACTCTTGGAGAATTTTTAGGGGATGTAAAAATAGATCACGAAATGTATTCAATGACGATACATGTAGTTTCAGACACGTTGACTCAACACCCATTAATTATCGGTACAGATTTCTTGAATAATGTAGAAGTCTGCATGAGGGAGGGGGATATTTCTATTCGTAGAATTGAGAGTGGTTGTGATGAAGTTCCGGAGGTTTTGAGAGTTGATGTTGAAGTAGAAGCTGACGAAGTAGATTTATCGTATCTCGCGGATGTTGAACACAAAAAGGAAATAGAAAAAATGATTCAAAATTACACACCACATAAAACGCGTGAAGTAGGAGTTAAAATGAATTTAATTCTCCAGGATGATGTTCCAGTCTATCAAAGACCAAGAAGATTGTCTCCCCAGGATAAAACCGAAGTTGACAAACAAGTTGCGTCGTGGATAGAGAATGGTATTGTAAGGCCTTCTGAGTCGGATTATGCGAGTCCGATAGTGTTAGTTAAGAAGAGAAATGGTTCTATTAGAATTTGTGTAGATTATAGACAGTTAAATAGGAAAATTGTAAGAGATCGATATCCTTTGCCGCTGATAGAAGATCAATTGGATCTGTTACAGGGTGCGAAAGTGTTCAGCACGTTAGATCTCCGAAATGGATTTTTCCATGTTCCGGTTGATGAGAACAGCATAAAATTTACAGCATTCATTTTTCCCTCTGGTCATTACGAATTTTTGAAGGTTCCTTTCGGCCTATGTAACTCACCAGCAGTCTTTCAGAGATTTATAAATGCAGTCTTCAGAGAGTTGATTGCAATGGGAGTTGTGTTAACTTACATGGATGATTTAATAATTCCGTCGTCTGATTTTTTACAAGGTATTGAGAATCTTAAGTTGGTTTTAAAGGTTGCTAGTGAATTTGGTTTGATAATAAACTGGAAGAAGTGTCAATTTTTACAAACTAGGATAGAGTATTTGGGTCACATCATTGAAAATGGTAACGTATATCCGTCGGAACATAAGTCTAATGCTGTTGTAAAGTTTCCTGAACCTGAATGTTCCAGAGATGTTCAAAGTTTCCTTGGGTTAACAGGGTATTTTAGAAAATTTGTGCATCATTATTCTCTAATTGCGAGACCATTGACGAATTTGTTAAGGAAAGATGTTAATTTCAAGTTTGAATCTAACGAGCGAGAGGCTTTCGAGAAATTGAAATTAGCTCTAAGTAGCAAGCCAGTTTTACGGTTATACAATGTGAATGCAGAGACTCAATTACATACGGATGCGTGCAGTGCGGGTTATGGTGCAATTTTGTTGCAACGCGATAGTGAAGATGGTGCGTTTCACCCAGTATATTTTGCGAGCGGAAAAACTACGACAGCAGAGGAAAAATATTCAAGTTATGAATTGGAGGTTTTAGCAATTGTTAAGGCATTGAAAAAGTTTCGGGTTTATTTGCTGGGTATTGCATTTAAGATTGTAACAGACTGTCAAGCGTTCGCGTTAACCATGAGGAAAAAGATCTTTGCGTGCGAGTGGCTAGGTGGGCTCTTCTTCTAGAAGAATTCGATTATGAGGTAGAGCATAGATCGGGTAAAAACATGCAGCATGTAGATGCTCTGAGTCGGAACCCTTTACCTGTGGTCATGGTGGTGGAGGAAGGTGAGGAAGGCATCATTGTGAGATTGAAGGGGGCACAAGTGCAGGATGCTGATTTACGTCCAATACGAGATAATATTGCACAATATGAGTCAAAAGGGTATGTGTTAAGAAATGACATTCTTTATAAAGAAATAGATGATACGCCGCTGATTGTTGTGCCAAAGTTAATGTGCGTTCAAATAGTTCGGCAAGCACATGAGCGTGGTCATTTTGGTGTTACTAAAACTGAGACTATTGTAAAAAGGGATTTTTGGTTTAAGGGAATGCGTCAAATAGTTGAGAGAGTAGTTCGTAATTGTGTTAGTTGTATTCTTGCGGAAAGAAAACATGGGAAAGCTGAAGGTATGTTACACTCCATTGATAAAGGAGAGTTGCCATTCGACACTTATCACATAGATCACCTTGGCCCATTACCTTCGACAAAGAAAACTTATCGTCACATTTTTGTAGTTATTGACGCATTTTCGAAGTTTGTTTGGTTATATGCTACAAAGTCCACGGGCTGTATGGAAGTAATTACTCGCCTTAAAAAACAGTCTGTTAATTTTGGTAACCCTAGAAGAATTATTTCCGATCGTGGTACGGCGTTCACATCCACTGGTTTTGAAGACTATTGCAGAGAAGAGAATATACGGCATGTGTTAATAACAACAGGAATTCCGCGAGCAAATGGACAAGTCGAAAGGGTGAACCGGACACTGATACCTTTGTTGACGAAGTTATCTGCTCCAAGGCCGGACCAATGGTATAAACATCTCGAGACGGCGCAGAAGTATTTGAACGCAACGCCTTCTAGGAGTACGAATGCTACACCTTATCAACTGTTGTTTGGAACACATATGAGGATGCGCGAAGATCCTGACATTCGGCAACTCATCGAGGAGGAGTGGGTCACGATGTTTCAAGAGGAACGTGGTCAGATGCGAGCTGAGGCTAGGGAGAGGATTTCCCAGGTGCAGGATCAAAATAGGAAGGAGTACAACAAGAGACGGAAAAAAGCGAAAATTTATAGTGAGGGAGCTTTAGTGGCAGTTCGAAGGACGCAAGCTGGACCGGGATTGAAGTTTTCTCCAAAGTTCCTTGGGCCTTACCGAATTTCTAAAGTTTTGCGTGGAGATCGGTATGTAGTGGAAAAAGTTGGTGATCATGAGGGACCGCGAATAACATCTACAGCGGCTGATTACATGAAATTATGGACAAATGGTGACGAGAGTGATGTGCTGGAGGATAGTGGTGATGAAAACATCTGAGGACAGATGTTATGTCAGGACGGCCGAGTGTGGTATCGGGTAGTTTTAAGCGTAGTTTTAGGTCTAGATTTAAGCGGTTTGCGTGTCGAGGGCGGAAGACCGCCATAAAAGAGAAAGCGGGTGAGCCGAGCTGCGAAGAGGCAAAAACGATGGCACGGATGGTGTGCCCATCGACGGCGCTCGAGCGAAGGGGCTGTATGCCCATATTTTGGGTCGTAGGCGTGTGACCGTGGGGATAGCGAGACGACGGCGAGGCAGAGAAAGCCGAGACGTGAGGGCGAGCGGCGGCGAGTTGTGCAGCCAAGTTGGGTTGAGTTGTCACGTCCGTTAATACTTTCTTTTTCTCTCAGTTATTATTTTCCTTGTTATTTTTATTGTTTTATTAAACTGTTTAAATTTCACCACAGTTTTGTTATTACGTGTCAAATCCGTTTCCACATATATGCTAGCGTTGAACTAAGTAGGTTCTTGTCTTTGCTAGCGTTGAACTAAAACGGTTAGATTCCTACTATTTTGCTATGATTGGCCGCTTGGTGCAGCACTTGTACTCGGGGACAACGAAACCCTGGGCGTGAGCACTCTCATTTCCACTCTGATTATACATATGTATACATAGTTAGAAATTCAGACTACTGGAATTGCTTTTGTCATTGGCGTAATTATATAGTTTATTAATTTTAAAAAGAATAAATGAAGAGACCAGAAATTTAAAGGAATAGTACAAAAAATAATTTTAGATTCATCAAAAATGAAGACACACTTACATATACTTCAAGTTTATGTAAATTTTGATTTATACAATTTTTTAGTAAACATATTTAGCACTTATGTATTATTATAAACTAATTTCCTAAGTTCCTTTGTTGTTTATTATCTGCAAATTTCAATTTATAGTCGAAACCATCTCAACAGGCGGCTCAGGGTCACGAAACCCCTCACGCGCCTTCGCGCCTTTCTGGAGAGTGCCTCCACCACGGCAGCTCACCGTGCGCGCGGACGCACTTGCCTCGTGTGTGAATATCCGTGAGTGGACTCTCCTTCCTCCTTCCCCAACGTCGCGTCGCGTCACGCCGCGAGGAAAGAGAGCGGTAAATAGGGGAAAAAAAGGATGCAACGTGAAGGAGTGTGGACTGAGTGGAGCGACATAGGAAGAAGCGAGAAAGGTAATGGGGAAGGAGAGTCCGCTCACGGATATTCCCATACGCGGCAAGTGCGTCCGCGCGCACGGTGGCTGCCGCGGTGGGGGCACTCTCCAGAAAGGCGCGTGAGGGGTTTCGTGACCCTGGCCGCCTGTTGAGATGGTTTCGACTATAGTGCTCAAAAATTGAATAATTATTGTAAAGTAAGTCTTTTCAGAATACGCATAGAGTCATGTGTATGTAGTACATCACATACAGATTGTATGTATGTAGTGACCTCAAACGGTTCTGGCGCGGTCCTTGCACGGTACATAGTGACCCCCTGGTGGCGGCAGTTACGAACTGCAAATATTCATAGACGCCAGTAGGCGGCAGTTAATGTATCTGCTCGACGATGTTTATGCTCGTCATAGACAGGTCCAAACTGTCCAATGCGGTGGACGGTTTACTTGGATTTACTCGCCAGAGGGATACGTAGCATGTAGCTGTCATTCGTGTACCCGCGTCAGATCACGTCAGATAACGCATCTAATCTTGTTCCGAAATAAATCGAAATTTTGAGATAATTTAGCTACATGCAAAGTGTGTTTTTGTTTTCAATAAAAGGTTAGTGTCATCTATTAAGGTAAATGTACCAATGACTAGCCACGTCCCATTACCTGGCTACTGATGACATTTTATTTTTTTAATAAGCTAAACTGACATAAAATAAAAAGAATATTTGTATCAATTTATTATTTAAACATTCAGCCTTCTACACCGAGACGAGTCACAAATGTTACCAACTTCATCAGCGAAAAGCATGAATCAATGGATAATATGTCGTATTCATGCATGGCATATTATTGTTGCGTCTTTCTGCGGTAAATTTTGAGAAAGGAATGGGTTGGTGCCCGTGGAGCGCTGAACCGCTCTGCTCGTAGAGTACGCGGGAAGTTATGAAATAATTTCTTAAGAACAAAACTGAGTGATATTTGTACTTTATTTTCCAAGGCACAAAATACAAAAAATACTCTCAAAACCTCGGAAGCGTCTAACTCTCCAGCACGCTGCTTCCCTCGAGGAAGCTTCCCGCTCGTCGGGGCGTCCGCCCCCGCAATTCTCCCTCCAGGCCCGCAAGGCCCAATCCTGGGTCTGCTACTCCCCGCCGGGGAGGAATCTCACCCCTTGTCACGCTCCACCCCCCGAGTCGGTGGAAGTGGAGACGTCCAGCACAGCTGCGAGCTGTGCGTCATAGGAAAAACCCACGGGAAAAACCCACGGAAAAACCCACGGAAAAACCGACGTAAAGAATCGACATAAAGAAAGAGGGTGCAACAAAGAAAAATAATATCGTGGAAGCCAAGCGTCTTTCACAAATCGCCAATTCGCTATATTACAAAAAGACAAGCTATCTCAAGAACTTTCCTAACAGTTACTTCTATTCTAGAAGAAAAAGGATCCGTTTAGAACTATAATTAACTATAACAACTTCTTCCGGAAAAAATACATATCCGCGATTAATTATAAATGTTGCACCTGAGCATCCTCCTTCTCAATTCCCCTCTGCAGTAACCAAGCTACTCGGTCCACCCAGCATCCCACAGAAAGTACTATGAGTCAAAAGATACTGCAGGACACATTACATTGTCCACAATAAATAAATGCACTATAGCTATTTCATTTCTAAATAAATCCATTCAACTTAAAATACATATTCCAAGATTCTAACAATCAATGAGAAATTCTGCTAACAATAATCTCAAATGTATAATATTCTCCCGTAACGTCACACGCAACGTTCATTCAAAATCACGCATACAATTAATCAACGTTTGAATTTCGCTCTCACAATAACTATTATACATATATCGATAATATCCCATTCCGAACCTACGTTCGCGTGATAACGCAACACCTTCCCCCTTATACAAAAAGATGTTTCACACAGAAACAGCTTTTACATGCTTCCGCTTCCACGCAAAGTTACTATAGTTATTAATACAATTATACATAAATTCTTAAATTACTGAACAACTTAAAACGTAAGTAATTCCAAATTTAAAACGCTTAAATGAGTTTGAGGTTATAATCAAATTATGGGTTAAATGTGTAAAAAAAAACATAATATAAACGCTAAACATTCTAAATTACCCTTACAATTATTTAAGTCGCAGTATCTGCGGAAACATTAGGTCTTATACAAGCTAGCTTAAGCTTATTAGCATGCACTATCTTAAATTTATTAGGTTTTAATTCTATCTCTAAATTTAAATCATTATATTTCCTAATAATTTTATAAGGTCCCATCCAATTAGAATCAAACTTGGAAGTTCTGGGTTCCTTGAGCAAATATACATCGTCGCCTACGCAAAACTGCTGAGGGTTAACATTTTTGTCATAATGTAATTTACTAACTTCCTTTGCTTTGTCGAGATTTATTGCTGCTGTAGCCTGAGTAGTGGTAATCTTTGCGAATAATTGATCTAAATAATCAATAAACGTACGTGAGACCTGTTGTTTCGAGAATTCAGTGGGAATAACAGCTTTCACCCCATAAACAAGTTCATGAGGAGTGAATCCTGTAGCTTCATGAACAGAGGTATTATAAGAGAATATGCCAAATCGAATCCACTCATCTCAATCGGATTTTGTGCAATAATGTTTTAGGTACTCAATAAAAACGCGATGAGCTCGTTCCAAAGACCCAAGAGACTGTGGATGAAATGCAGTCGAAGTGATCCTCTGGATTTTAAAAATTTTGCAGAAATTCTTCATTATATTACTAACGAAATTACTCCCCTGATCTGTATGTATCGCTCTTGGGCAGCCAAATCTACTAATAAACTGTTCAGCAAGAGCGACTGCTACAGATACAGAATCGATGTTGGCTAATGGTATGGCATCAGAATACTTAGTCAAATTATCTTGTAACGTCAAAAGATAACGATTTCCCTTTTTACTTATAGGTAATGGCCCAACAATGTCCATCTGTACCTTTTCAAAAGCTACCTTAGGAGTATCCGTAATTCTCATGGGCTGTCTAGTTTTGGAAGAATGAATTTTATTCCTTTGACATGTAGGACAAGTACGAACGTATTCCCTAATCTGCTTTGCCATTCCAGGCCAAACAAAGTGATCTCTAATACGGTTATAAAGTTTGGTCATGCCTTTATGACCTCCTATTGTAGAATCGTGAAATTCTTTAATAATTTCTGATCTCTCCAGCTCTGATGGGGTCACGATTTCGCCCGTACATACAGTGATAATGTACTGAGAATCATTAAAAACCTGTTTAAGAATGCTCTCCACGGAATCCCATCCAATAGGTTCAAGATCATTATTATTTTTAGATATACTGATAGTCTTGGTGTTCAAAGAATTCATAAGGCGCTTAAGGGATGTTAAGGAAGAAGTAAGATGAATATGATTAGTATTTTCTCCAGGAATATTCTTAGGAAACAAATGGAAGATGGAATACTCATCTCCAGGGAAGGTAATAGCCTCTCCAATATTCAATTCATAGGCTTTAATTTGATCTACTGAAAAACCCTTCCGGTCCAACAACTGTTTGCTTGTTTCAGAAGTTACGCTACAATCAACTGGTAGAAAATGGACTAAATTGTCTTTACGCATAAAAAGATAATCTCTGGTAACATGTATTACTGGGGATTGAGAGGATTGTGTCATCTGTCTATGTGGTACATTAGTGATTAGAATTTTGCTCTTTCTACATCTATCATCATTTAAAACCAAATCATTTCCACTGGACTCTATCGAGGTCGGGTTTGTGAGGATTCTCCTTACGGCCTTGGTCGCAAAACTAATAGGCCCGTCGACCTCTGCCACGACACAAGTCGCAAAATTAGGCATATCAGCCTCTGCCACGACATAAGTCGCAAAATTAGGCATATCAGCCTCTGCCACAGCGTCCGCTGCAAACCTAACAGGCTCCCCACACCTCTGCCACAATTCAAGGTTCCGCGAGCCCTGCGATGTCCCCTCAAGGGCCGGACAAAATGCAGGTACCCTTATTGAATGCGGACTTACTTCAATAGAATTTGAAGCGGTTGCCGGGGGTTCGGTCTCACCGACCAACAAATGTCTAAATGAAGATTCATCCATTGCATTCAACTGGAGCAATCCTCTATCTTTCAATACATTATCATCAACAAAACCAACTTTATCCACGACCTCGTTCCTTTCAGCTTCTGCTTTCCCGCGCGCCAAGAAAACAGATGCTAGCACTATCTCATTTGAGCAATCAAAAGAATTGTCACTCTCCTCATTCATTACAGAATCTGCAATCAGTGACTTGTCTGCGCAGACAAACACTTTTTCCAGACGCTTAGAATAAGGAGAAAGTTTTCCGTCTGTCTGTGAGGAATTAATTTGGGAATGGATATTTCCAGGTACATCCGGATTACGTGAAAGTGCGTCTGCATTTGAATTTATTCTACCAGGCTTATACACTATATTATAATCGTACTCATTTAATCTAATTCTCCATCTCATTATTTTAGATGTCGGGTCTTTTACATTATGCAACCAAACTAGAGGCCGATGATCAGTTATGAGTGTAAATTGTCTACCATATAAATAGGGCCGGAAGTGTTCTACAGCAAATAAAATAGCTAACAATTCCTTTTCAATTGTGGAATAATTAATTTCAGCATCATTCAAAGTCCTAGAAGCATAAGCCACTGGAAGATCGCTTCCAATAGATCCCTGACTCAAGACAGCACCAACAGCATAGTCTGAAGCATCAGTAGTAACCAAGAATGGATGAGCAAAATTTGGAAATTGTAATATCGGTTCCGAACAGATAGTATCCCTCAATTTTTCAAAAGAAACTTGAGCCTCATCAGTCCAACAAAAAGTAACGTCCTTTTTTAATAATTTTGTTAAAGGTTTTGCAATTCTAGCCATGTTTTGAATAAACTTCCTATAATACCCTATTAAACCCAAAAACTGTTTAATATTTTTCTTTGTCTTTGGCACAGGGAACTGTTTCACTGCTCTAATCTTACCGGGATCAGGTTTTACCCCTTTGTTAGTTATTACATGCCCTAAATAAATTATTTCTCTCCGAAGAAAATAACATTTATCGGGTTGAAGGGTTAATCCAGCAGTTTGTAAACGCGCCAAAAGATTCCTCAATTTACGCGCATGCTCCTCAAGAGAGTCAGCATATATAACGATATCATCCATATAGACAAATAATTCATCTCCCTGAAGGCCAGATAATACCAAATCCATGACACGTTGAAAGGTAGCAGGTGCATTTTTAAGGCCAAACGGCATTCTATTAAATTCATAATGACCGTGGGGAGTAGAAAAAGCAGTTTTTGGTTTGGACACAGGGTCAACTGGAATTTGGTGGAAGCCAGAAGCCAAGTCCAAGGTGCTAAAATACTTCGCCCTTCCTAACTGATCCAGAATATCAGTAATATTCGGCAAGGGATAGGCATCTCCGACAGTTTTTTCATTTAACCTACGGTAATCTATAACCATCCGCCAACGAGGTTTTCCCGAAGAGTCGGATTTCTTAGGGACAACCCAAACCGGCGAATTATACGGAGACATAGAAGGCTGAATTATATTCCCATCAAGTAAGGCATCCACCTGTTTCCTAATTTCATCTCTATGAACTGGAGGAAAACGATACTGTTTGGTGTTAATAGGTACTTCATCAGTGGTTATTATCGTGTGTTGAGCAACATTAGAAGATCCTAACCTATCAGTTGAAAGATAAAATTGATAAGGAAACTCGTTAATGATTTGCAGGATGCTAACCTTTTCCTCTTCATTAAGATTTCCTAAATTAAGGATTTTAGTCAATTGAGCGAACCTCTGTGCATGAGCATTGGATCGATTTAAAGTAGGATCTGCTATCCGAGATGTTCGAGGAGCAGGGGACTTGATCTCAAATTCTTCTAATTCAATGGAAGGTATAGTGAGAGTGACTCGATCAGGTGTAGTATTAGTTATATAAATTTTACTAAATCCGTTTTCCTGACTTGCCAGGACTTCTCCAATGTAAATACCTGGTCCTACGTCTAATTTTTGTATGTAACCCATTGAATTGTTACCCTTAACAGGAACG
Organism: Perdita meconis; assembly: GCA_030770465.2. Lineage (NCBI taxonomy): Eukaryota > Metazoa > Arthropoda > Insecta > Hymenoptera > Andrenidae > Perdita > Perdita meconis. Next base: position 162,848 of record JASKOS020000045.1, read on the forward strand.
GAGACTAAAACTTTAGAACGGGGCAACAAATCAAAAGACGCAAATGTACAAGGAGTCTTCCCTTTCCCGAAATGGAATCTATTTGGTAACTGTTTTTTAAATATCAACGTAACCTCCTGTTTTTCAAGGAACGAAACTCCTAGAATTCCCATTTCCTTTATAGGGAAATCATCGCTCACAATTTGGAATTTAATAGGAGTATCATAAATGACCATGACAACTTCCCCTTTTGTACAAATCATCCCTGGACAAATTCCGGTAAGATTATAAGTAATATTAGAATCAATAACTATATCTGAAATTAGACCCTTCTGTTTAATAAGGTTAAGTTGGGAACCAGTATCAACCAAGAATTTAGCGAATCCATCGATAAAAGAATTATGCTTCAATTGGATGACCGGTGAAGAGCTGATTTTTGCTGTACTGGACTGATAGAAGACTCGACAGTTTCTATACGCGCAATTAGGGGTCGGTTCTGCGGTGCGCTGGTTCGCAGACCCCTCTGGGAGTTTAAAACATGCGTTTTTTTATGTACCATCTCACTTGTGAATTGCGGTGCATTAGCTTGGTGAGATACGTTCTTCCTAAAGCAACGATCTTCCGTATGTCCTGTTTTCCGACAATTACCACATCTGAAGTTTTGACGAGCTGGAAAACTTGAGCGAATATTCCTATTTTTAAAACAATTTGCACGAACATGCCCAGGTTGGTTACACCCAAAACATCTACGATCATCTACTTGTGTAGCATATATCCCTGCAATACCAGTTGAGATTTTGGCATTTGGTTTAACCTTCTCGTACTCGAATTCCCGTTCCATTTCAGACGCGATATTCATAATTGTACTTAGACTGTCAGATTGCTCCCGTATCATCAAAGTTCTGATTTCACGACTATGTAAGCCCCTCTTGAAACCCGTGACTGCTGCTTGGTTCAATAAAACTTTTACTCCCACAAATTTCTCACTATCAAATTTCTCCTTAGCCGCTATTATTCCCCGATTTAGTATTTCGGTTACTCTAGCCCCATACGATTCAACGGTCTCCCCGTCCTTTTGACGCAAACTTTTCAACTCGTCAAAAATACGATCCAAATCAAAAGACCGGACGAAGACCGACTTCAACGAACCAATCAGCTCATCTATTGTCTGTGGATCACGTTCACCGGACATTAACTGGTCTGCATGCCCCTCGATTTTATTTCGGACCAAGGCAAGTAAATTGACTTTATCACCGGGCTTTACCCTAGAATTTGCGAGCTTACACTGAATAATGAATTTCATTAATGAGCAGGGCTTCCCATCAAAACGCGGAATCAACTCAGCAGCTAACTTCAACGGCATAAAAACGGTTTCCGACGTGACCGAAGGACATTCCGTACTATTTACAACATTGTTACTACTAGGAGGTGTAGATTCATCGTTCATGAAAGATAAATTAGCTGCATGAAGAGGTGGTTGCAACGATACCGCTCCTAGTCTCGTCGAATGCAATATAGGAGAAGAAATTCCAGACTCCGGTAAAACCATGGCTAGATCCTCAATCTCAAAAGAACTACCACCACTCAAACTACCCTGACGCTTCCGCTTAATCTTCCTAAGTCCGGTAATATACGGCGGCATTTTAAAAAGAATTTACTTCTTATTTACTATTGTCTAAATATTTCTTTAATTATTCTAGAGTTCTTACGTTCTAAACTTACGCAGAAACGATGTGCAAACTCAACCAGAAACTCGAAAAATATACAGTTTTGTGTTCGATCCGCAAACGATCTGAGTGACTCGCCGTTTATCAGCAACAACCCGTCGTCGATCAGCAGCAACCCGTCGTCGATCAGCAGCAACCAGTCGTCGATCCAATGATTCCTTGCTCCACCAGTCACATCAGATCTTTGGCCGTCGGATACAATGATTCTCCGTGGATAATCAGTAGCTCCCAGCAAGTCACAATGTCAACGCGTGCTTGTGATTTCAGTTTTAGCGAGCACGGCCGCTGAAACCACCCGTCTCCGGCATTCACCCTTGCTCCTGGGGAAACCGTGCGAAAAACCCAGGAGGGAGAGGTTGCACTATTACGTCGATTATGAACTTTTACCGATTATACAATCACGAGGTTTAATAATTCAGTTCTGTTAGTCCAGACTGCACTTCACGCACTCACGAGCCGGCAAAGTCTATCACACACAATGTTCGTAAATTTCCTAATTTACGCGAGAGATATCCCACCGCTGTCACCAAAATTTTGTTGCGTCTTTCTGCGGTAAATTTTGAGAAAGGAATGGGTTGGTGCCCGTGGAGCGCTGAACCGCTCTGCTCGTAGAGTACGCGGGAAGTTATGAAATAATTTCTTAAGAACAAAACTGAGTGATATTTGTACTTTATTTTCCAAGGCACAAAATACAAAAAATACTCTCAAAACCTCGGAAGCGTCTAACTCTCCAGCACGCTGCTTCCCTCGAGGAAGCTTCCCGCTCGTCGGGGCGTCCGCCCCCGCAATTCTCCCTCCAGGCCCGCAAGGCCCAATCCTGGGTCTGCTACTCCCCGCCGGGGAGGAATCTCACCCCTTGTCACGCTCCACCCCCCGAGTCGGTGGAAGTGGAGACGTCCAGCACAGCTGCGAGCTGTGCGTCATAGGAAAAACCCACGGGAAAAACCCACGGAAAAACCCACGGAAAAACCGACGTAAAGAATCGACATAAAGAAAGAGGGTGCAACAAAGAAAAATAATATCGTGGAAGCCAAGCGTCTTTCACAAATCGCCAATTCGCTATATTACAAAAAGACAAGCTATCTCAAGAACTTTCCTAACAGTTACTTCTATTCTAGAAGAAAAAGGATCCGTTTAGAACTATAATTAACTATAACAACTTCTTCCGGAAAAAATACATATCCGCGATTAATTATAAATGTTGCACCTGAGCATCCTCCTTCTCAATTCCCCTCTGCAGTAACCAAGCTACTCGGTCCACCCAGCATCCCACAGAAAGTACTATGAGTCAAAAGATACTGCAGGACACATTACATTGTCCACAATAAATAAATGCACTATAGCTATTTCATTTCTAAATAAATCCATTCAACTTAAAATACATATTCCAAGATTCTAACAATCAATGAGAAATTCTGCTAACAATAATCTCAAATGTATAATATTCTCCCGTAACGTCACACGCAACGTTCATTCAAAATCACGCATACAATTAATCAACGTTTGAATTTCGCTCTCACAATAACTATTATACATATATCGATAATATCCCATTCCGAACCTACGTTCGCGTGATAACGCAACATTATCCATGTATTCATGCTTTTCGCTGATGAAGTTGGTAACATTTGTGACTCGTCTCGGTGAATTAAGTGTAAATTAAAAATTATATCCCTATACTTTTTGTTTCAAATATAAAAAATATTGTTTGAAATATCATAGTCAAATGCACCATGAATCTTCATGGATTCCTTAAGATATGGTTAAGAAATGCGTAGTACTTACTAAGGTGATAAATATCATTATACTACATTTTTCTATATAAAAAATGCAGTTATAAAACCTTAAGAATGTTTATAATAAATAGAAAAGAAAGAATTACGCATGTAAATAGTTTTTATGCCAAAAATTTATGTGGTTATGTACTAGTACGAAATAATCTTACTTACCCATAATAACTAACCGCGACACGTGTTTCACCTTATATGATTAACCTTATTTTTTTTACTCCCTGAATATATAATAATTATTGTATTATTAAGTTTACTGCTGAATAAAAATCTGTCTTGAAAGGGTTAAAGGAGCAGAAAATTATGAGAAAATTCTATTAACAAAAGAATTTCGATTACGAAGCAAATTCTTTCAGTTTGTATGTAGCTAAATTATCTCAAAATTTCGATTTATTTCGGAACAAGATTACTTAGATTACGCGTTATCTGACGTGATCTGACGCGGGTACACGAATGACAGCTACTAGTGATCCTCCAGGGAGTGATCGGACAATGCGCAGCCATGTTTATCTAAAACGGAAATCCTGCACATACAAATGGATGCAAACACGGCCCGTACTAGAGAGGGCCGTGATGCAAACCATAGATAAGTTACTATGTTCATGGTGCAAAACGTATCTCTTTCTTTCTCTACTTCTTGTCTACTTGCTCTCTCTGCTTCCGGTTTAGATCAACATGGTGTCGACCAATAGAAAAGTATTAACATATTGTCCGATCACTCCCTGGAGGATCACTAACAGCTACATGCTACGTATCCCTCTGGCGAGTAAATCCAAGCAAACCGTACACCGCATCGGACAGTTTGGACCTGTCTATTACGAGCATAAACATCGTCGAGAAGATACATTAACTGCCGCCTACTGGCGTCTATGAATATCTGCAGTTCGTAAGTGCCGCCGCCAGGGGGTCACCATGTACCGTGCAAGGCCCGCGCCAGAACCGTTTGTGTATGTAAGTACATACAACAAATTTATGTGTGGAACAGTGTGTAACGTATGTAACAACAGAGATTTCCTCTCTAGTAACAACTAGGAATAGCGTTAACGCTAACTTCAGAGGCGCGAAGTTTAAACTGAATGTAATACATAGATATAGGAATAACGGGATGGAGCACGGCCCTCAGAGGGCCGTGGATGGAGCAATAGCCTCGGGGCGTGAAGCCGCCTTACGGGGTGCGGGGAACACGGTCACGTGGTTTCTGGGGACCTGTCGGTGATTGGTTCTAGTATAAATGCGCGAAATTTCAATGTAAGACCTTCAGTTTGTTAACAATTATAAATGCACGGTAGAATATTTTCCATAAAATACCAAAATAAAGTGTCTTATTTATAAATCAATATATTGAATTGTCAACAAACTGAAGGTCACAGATTGAAATTTCGCGGATTTATACTAGAACCAATCACCGACGCGACGGGTCCTCAGAAACCACCCCACACAGACAAGATATCCCACGGATATCGCAGGGACGTCATTTTGGGATATCGTGATATCCCAGGGATATCCCTGATATCCATGGGATATTCAGGGGATGTGAAAGTGTCCACCTTTGGGATATCCTACGGATATCCCAGCGATATCCTACGGATATCTCAGATGATATCCTACGGATATCCCAGACGGACATTTTACGGATATATAAAAAAATAATTTTAGCTTAGTTCCAAATTTACTTTATCTTTCTCATGGCGTTTATTATCTTTCTGTGTCGTATATTTTATCATCGTTGTAAATTGTACACATCTCAAATCGTAGGAGAAGGTGGTGAAAAACGAAAACTCACAGGTCGGAATTCGAACAGATGAACCTTGAAAAACTTGCGACAAACTGACAAAGCTGCACCTTTACCAGCTCGGCTAAACTGTTCCGTTGTTTCGTGTTTTATTATTTGCTCATATAAGTTGACCTGAAAGTTCCGATATCATAGTAAAAATACATTTACTTGATAGTATACATAGTAACGAATCCAGGTTAGCTATTAAGTTAACTTTCGAGGTTAGGTTATACATCGATTCGCAAAAATTCGTAAACGTAGAACAAAATTTGAAAATTTTATACCAATTAACATAATCCATAAACTACAGCAGTGGTCGAAATTACTTGTTCGTTTCAGCAAGTATTTGAAGGCTACGTCATCTACTTTCTTCTTGTTCTTTCGCCGAGCTCTGCCCTATGACATTCGGCAACCTTCTAAGAAATATCCGTATGCGATATCTCAGAGATATCCTGATGAGATATCTTAGGATATCGTGATGGGATATCCAACGATATCCTGGGATGTCCCTAGGTTATTTTACGATATCCTACGGATATCCCACTGGGATATTCTAAGATATCCTGGTGGGATATCCCTGGGATCGCCTTGGTCGGTCTGGGACATTTTAGGATATCCTCAGGATATCTGTGCTCAGTGGGACCAGTGGGACGTGACCGTGTTCCCGCACCCCGGGAGCAGCTTCACTCCTGTTCACTCCCCTCGCCTAAAAAAGGGGTTTATGCTCCATCCCGTTATTCCTACAGGGTGATTCTGTCGCGAGTGGACTCAAAGGCGATGCCGCCGCCTAAACATAAACACGAAAACCCTGATTTCAAGAGATCGATATCGATCTTAAGGCCTCGGCGAGGATGACTACTTAGCAGAGACGGCTGTATGCGTACGTGTGTGTACTCAAAACGAGAGTCTCACAATTGGAACGCCTAAGAAAACACAATAAATCGCCTCTTAATCGACAGACGAGTGTATAAAAACCGCGTTTTTTGTCGCTATGTTTAGGCGGCGGCACTGCTGGCCTTTGAGTCCACTGGCGACAGAATCACCCTGTATATCCATGATAATGTAATAGCAGTGACTATTCCTATGAGACCCCTAACTGCCCGTTTTCGAGGGTCATGAATCTGTGCCTCAAGAACGAGCGCCATCTGATCTATCCCCATTATAAAAGTATGAGACACTTTCGCACCGTGGCAATCGAACGTAATTTAACGGTAACAGAAGAATGCCTGTTTTATCTATGGACATAGGACATGTGATTTTCCTATGTCCATGGTTTTATCACCGACTAGATAATAATAGATCTAACCAGTGATCTAACATTCAATGGGGTTTTGTGTCTCAGGTGAAACTGCCTTACCGATCCATAGTTTGCGGACTGAATTAGACGACCTCTACTCACGAATAACGTTCAGTCGGAGAACTACTCTAAACTGTGTGAAATATTGAATAGTGTGTGTGTGTGCTTACGTACGTGTGTCAAATTTGACGGTTCACTCAATGGAGAAAAGGAGCTTTGGCCAACTCACGATTTAGCTCATATACTATGTGTTACGAATTAAAACATTGTGAAAAATGTTATTTTGCATAGTTATGTATATATAGTCACATCATTACTTTTGTCTCCACACTGTTTATACAGGGTGGTCCACGCAACTTGTGCACAAGGGTTGAAAACAGTTATGATATCGGTTCTAGTTTTCGAAACAGTTATAGAGAACCGAAATGATGTTATAACTGTTACGGATATATCGGTTCTGGCGTATAACGATTACGGTTCCAGTTCTCCAGAACCGATATAATATCGGTTCTGGAGAACCGGAACCGTAATCGATATAGGCCAGAACTGATATATCCATAACAGTTATAAAATCATTTCGGTTCTCCATAACCGTTTCAGTAGGAACCGAAATATTATAACAGTTTCAAACAGTTATTTTCGGAAGCGTTTCAACCCCTGCTTGTGCACCTCTATAACTTCCAAAATATGCATTGCACGAAAAAATGTTCTATACAAAAGTTGCATGGCGTTTAAAGGGGTACATTATGTTCCGGAGATTTGAAGGTTAACTTTGTTTTTTTAAATAACATACTCTATTTTTTATATCAAAATAAGGTAGAATATCGAATTCTGAGTAAAAAAGTATTCATTAACCCTAAACCTAATAGCTAACCATTAATTTCACTTTATTTGTCACGTAAACATCACTATCCTGCGGAAATCTGTGATAAGGTAGAATCTCCAACTTGATATTACGTGAAGAAAATTTTCAAGAAATAAAGTGAAATTACTCGTTAGCTATTAGGTTTAGGGTTAATAATGGTCAATACTTTTTTACTCAGAATTCAATATTCTTCCATATTTTGATACAAAAAATATAGTATTCTATTTAAAAAAACAAAGTTGACCTTTAAATCTCCGAAACTCCTCCACCTATAAAAAAAATAAATGCACTACACTTAATTCACCGAGACGAGTCACAAATGTTACCAACTTCATCAGCGAAAAGCATGAATACATGGATAATATGTCGTATTCATGCATGGCATATTATCCATGTATTCATGCTTTTCGCTGATGAAGTTGGTAACATTTGTGACTCGTCTCGGTGAATTAAGTGTACATAATATTATTTACTAGCTACTCGGTGTTGCTCGCTCGCTTCGCGAGCTCGCGAGTGGGGTTTATTGGTGGCTCGCTTGCGTAGACAACCTTATCAAAATCCATTGCGTAAAGCTCAGAAGCGATACGGGATACGGTAATGACTTGCGACGGGCTTATATATGCTAGAGTCTGAATAATAGGACTTGCGAGAAGGGAAGGAGATCGGAGTCCCTCTGGCGGCAACTGATGGTGACACGTGGCCATTGCGGCCGCCGAGGCCATCGTTGTCGTCTACGTGTAAAAACTTTAATAACTCGACATTAAATAGGAATATCGAAATAATTTTTGTCCTATGTTGAGACCAAGAGTCGAAGGAATAGAAGTAAAAAAGTTTGATGAAAATCTATGCAGTAGTTTTTGCGTGATGCGCGCACATCGAAACCCTGCTATCATTTTATTTATATAGATAGCGAGTCATCTTGCGATTAAATAATTAAAACGGTACGAACATTAAGAAAGTTAAATATGTTTTTATAGATATCCTCCAAAAGAATATAGAAAAAAATACATTAGCTTTGAATTTAAAATAAATTATTTATAGAATTATGTTTAAAAAAATATCAATGACTTTAAAATCTCGCAAAAAAATGATTGGGAAAAATTCTTTCCATTAATTGAAATTCTTCAACTTTGCCTGACAAGTTTTTTCGTGTAATAATAAACAAGGAAAGTATTAAGGTGATCTCATTTAGCCTGTATATATGCTATAATTATTCATATTATGCTACATATATAATGTTTATTTATTATTATTATTATTATTATATTTAAATTTTGTCACACTTTTATATCTATATTCTCTCGAGCAAACTATTAAATTATATTTTGTAATAACTTGTTTTGATCAATTGCAAATTATTGTGACTAATTTTAGTAATTAAAAAATGCCCCCATAGCCATGGGCGTAACCAGGATTTTACCTAGAGGAGGGGCCGAATTAGAGTTGAAAACTTGGAGACTTTTGAACGATCTAATAGCGAGGGGGGGGGGGTATTTGAAAACAAAAAAGGTACTACTAATATGCAACTCAAATTCAAATACTTTATTTGTTAAGTAATATAAAATTGATTTATAATATTAATCGTCTGGGATTTTCCGAGAATTTGTTTATTGCTTCTACCCCTATCTCATTTTTTTTTTTCCAAAACAAGTGTTCTGTGGACACTCATTAAACATAATCCGTTTAAACGGTTTTCTGAAATTATAGATCTTAGCCATGTTTTGACACGTTTTTTATTTGACAGCCGCTGGCGTTGCTGTCGCCACAGCCAATTGCAATGGATATTTTGTTGAAAATTGGTACGGCTGCTTCCACACACATCTTCTTTAATGTTCTCTTTATATGTTTCTTCACTCTAAGGTTGTAATGCGGAAGCGTCGCTAGTGTTCAGGAATTCGCAAATGAATCAAGAGCAACAACCTCGCGAAGCTCAGGCGTACAAACGGCGAAAAACACCTTCGGGACATCTCCCTGACCCGCACATTAGTATACATATAGACACCCTCGACGAAGCCGCGGGCAGACTCTCGATAAAACTCTGATTGTAACACGACCCTTCGGGCCCAGAAAAGTGTCAGTTTAAATAAATTCGTATTTTAATCGTCTTCGGTTGAGTTCTAACGCTTTGAGCTGGAAAAATCCCATTTATCTTCTGCCGAATATTCTTTCTCCTACGAATCAACCCCAACGAGCTTCGAGGAACAACGGTTGCATTAGACCGGCTAAGGCGCGACAAACCCTGTGTGGAACCGCTTAGAAACGCCAGCACAACACTCAGTTGAAAATGCAGGATGCTACAAAAGTGTCACCGGAATACAATTATGGAGGCCTAGTTAGTCTTTTCGACAACGACTGTCGCAGATAGCATCCGTAGTCCAGATAATTTCCATTTAAAAGCTTATTTTTTTGTTTACAAAGTAAATGTTTCTTTCAGAAAATTAGGGGGGGCCATGGCCCCCCCTGCCCCCCTTGGCTATGCCCGCCCATGCCAATAGCCTATCTTTCGCTTGCCCGGTTTGGGCCGCAGCTATAGACAATTATACATAGACGGAGCATAAGGTGGGTTTCAAGGCGCGGAAACGGGAAACGGTAGAGATAGAACGTACAAAGACTTCTGGGTAGGAACCTAGGAACGTCTGCATTCGTGTTAGATTCGGATATACATTCGGCTCGTGTCGGCCATGGACCTCCATGGTGTCGGTCAATAAAGTATGCAATGAAGTGTTACGCGCAAGAAACAGAAAAAGATAGAAGTGTTGCGTGGTCGTTTAGTAATTTGAAATTATTAATTTAAAACTGAATAAAACTTATTAAATCAGGAAATAGAATTTGTTATTTAATTAGACGTCTTATCGGTTCGGAGTACAATTCTGTAATGAATAATCTTCTTCTTGATCGTTGCTAACAACTAACATTCTTTCGTTTAAATACTGGGTGGAATTTAAAACCCAAAATTACAATCGTTTAAACATCTAGAGGCACGGCAGTGCCTCGCGCCAAGTTGAGGCGCAGCGCGAGGCAGCCATGCATATATAACGCGAAACATCGCTTCGAAAAATTGTCGAATTTCAATAGCGATCGATCAGATTATCCGATTACTTTTTTAATGGTCTTAATGGAAAGTTTGGGTTCGATTTGCATAATAAAAGTGCTTTTTATTTTGTCCTACGTGCCTTCTGAGCAGAGATATTTTAATTTATTTTCATTGAAAGTCCGGATTTCGAAAAATTCACTTAAGACAGGGCACCAGGGCAGTTTCTTCGGATTTTTCGAACATATGGTAAAAATCCCCGTAGCGCTATCACTGGCAGGGGGGTGATGTAGCGGCACCTCCGGCACTGCCACTAGAGGGATCATCGAGTTTCCACTTTCTCGCAAGCGGTCATTCTGGCAGTCATTCCTATATATACGTCCTCTGACCTGATCCTTACCATCCCGCGTCTAAGGCACGGGCCTGCTAGATAGCCTTATTGATGAGTCCGCTAGCAGGCCCAGGACGAAACGCCTCTCCCTTCCTTTTCTCCTCTCTTTTCACGACCATTCACGATGACTTCTTGTACCCACACATGGATAATATGTCGTATTCATGCATGGCATATTTATCCATGTATTCATGCTTTTCGCTGATGAAGTTGGTAACATTTGTGACTCGTCTCGGTGAATTAAGTGTAATGTGCATTCTGATACATTCCCTTCTTTTTTTTATTTTCTTATTCATCTAACCTAATATGAGCCAGTTTAAGTTTATTGACATGGACTATTTTAAATTTATTATTATGAATTTTAATTTCAGCATTTAAATCATCAAAAACTCACTACTTCATGTGGCCCTGTCCAAACAGATTCAAATTTCGAGACTTTACAAAGTCCCCTAACCTAAAATTTTGTTTGGTATTCCTATCGTGATATAATTTATTTTTCTTCTTTGTCTGTTCTAATTTTTTGTGCAGCTGTAGTCTGAGTAGTTACAATTCTTTGAAATAAGTCATCCAGATACCCTACAAAAGTTCTTGGCACCTCCTCCTTCGCAAACTCAGTAGGAATCAAAGCCTTTTCCCCGAAAACCAATTCATGCGGTGAATCCTGCAGACTCGTGAACCGATGTATTATATGAAAAAATTCCGAACCTAATACATTCATCCCAATCCACTCTAGAGCAATAATGTTTTAAATAGTCAACAAACACCCTCTGTGCACGTTCGAGAGATCTTAATGATTGTGGATGAAACGCTGTTGACGTAATCTTTTGAATCTTGAAGATCCTACAGAAATTTTTCATAATGCAACTAGTGAAATTGCTTCCCTGATCTGTCTGTATTGCTCGAGGGCAACCGAATCTGCATATAAACTGTTCAGCTAAAGCTATTGCAACGGAAATTGAATCAATATTAGCCAAAGGTATTGCTTCTGAATATTTTGTTAAATTATCCTGTAATGTTAACAGATATTTATTCCCCTTGGTTACAGGCAATGGACCTATCACATCCATTTGTATTTTTTCAAAAGCTTTCCTTGGCGTATCAGTTATTCTCATTGGCTGCCTCGTTTTTGGAGAAAGCATTTTGTTCCTTTGACAGGTAGAACAATTACGAACAAATTTTAAAATTTCCTTTCCCATTTTTGGCCAATAAAATTTTTCCCTAATTCGCTTAAATAATTTTAATACTCCCTGGTGATCTCCTATTGAAGATTCATGATTCTCATGGATAATAGCTAGTCTTTCAGAAAGCCGAAGAATTATTATTTCACTAGTACAAACAGTAATTGTATATTTTAAATCATTAAATATTTCTTTCAACAAACATTCTACAGAATTCCATCCTATTGCATCGAGATCATTGTGGTCTCTTGATATGCTAAAACTTCTTACATTCAACATGTCTATTAAATTTTTAAGTGATGTCAAACAAGAATTTAGATTACTAAGATTAATTTGTTCATTATACACCGTTTTTGAAAATAAATGAAAAGTATGAAGTTTTTTATCTGGAAAAACCATAGCTTCTCCAATGTGAACACGATAATGTTTTAATCGTGAGATGGAAAATTTGTCTCGAACTAGTAAATCTTTACTATTTTGTGACACAATCTGATAATCCAAGGAGAAAAAATGAACAAGATTATCTCGCCTCGTATAAAGGTAATCCTTACTAAAATTAATTTGAGGAAAATTAATCGTTTGCAATTGAGAATCAGTCAGTGATATGAATTTGAATTTGCTCAGAATTAAATGAATCATCAGTATGCACGGAGGATCGTGTCTGACTATCTGAAGGATTAGCCACAAGGTTTCCTGTTTTCGACATATCACACATTGCAGGTACTTTAGCCTCTTTTGCAACACAAAACTGTGGCCTCAGGTTGCTGATCCGCGGCAGGGTATCTTTTGTTAAGACCTTGCCGATATTTGACGGATCTAGCAGAGCGAGGACACCAATATCACCAATATCTGTACATGCTGGTACAACATTAACATCGGGTCTCAAGTTGTCAATCCGCAACAGGGTGTCTTTGGTTAAGACCTTGTTGGTACTTGGCGGATCGTACAGAGTTTGGGCGCCCTGAGGCACATGGTCCGCCTCCAACAGAGTCTTAGTCGAACTCTCAAATTGAAGCATATCCTTCCTGTCTAAGAACGATCCTCCAGAGAAGTCTCTTATTACATTAACAAATGTTTCCCCTTCATCTGCTGTCTGATATTCGTCACTGTCTATTAAGTAAGTATCCAATTTTTCACATTCAAGCAGAACTTTAGCAAAACAATCTCTTTTACAAAAAAATTCAGCAATAAATTTTTCAGTTGCATGTTCTGAAAATCTGTCCCTGTCAACACCTTCCATAGAAGCAGTAGCCAGGAAATTGTTGGCGCCTACGATTTCCCTCGACAGACTCTCCACGGAAGATTTTAAATTATTTATTCCAAAACTTTCGATTAATGTAATAGAAGCTGAGTTGACATCAGTAAGGATTGTTGGATTTCGAGACAAAGCGTCAGCATTGGAATTTTGTTTTCCAGGTTTGTACATAATGTTATAATCATACTCGTTCAATTTTATTCTCCATCTCATAAATTTAGACGTAGGGTCCTTCACACTGTGTAACCAAACTAGCGGTCGATGATCTGTTATTAACGTAAAATGATGACCATATAAATAAGGTCTAAAATGTTCCACAGCGAAAAGAATAGCCAACAATTCTTTCTCTATAGTTGCATATTTTATTTCAGTCATTCAGAGTCCTCGATGCATAAGCTGAAGGCATAATCTGAGGCGTCAGTTGTAACCAAGAACGTTTGTTTGAAATCTGGATACTGAAGCAATGGTTCCGTACATATGATTTCTTTCAAAGTTTCAAAAGCAAACTGGACTTCTGTACTCCAAACGAAGGGAACATCCCTTTTTAACAATTGTGTAAGTGGTTTAGAAATTTTCGCCATATTAGGGATAAAACGCCTATAGTAACCAACGAGACCTAAAAATTGTTTAATATTTTTCCTATTTGCAGAAACCGGAAAGTTCCTTACAGCACTTGTTTTTTGAGGATCAGGTCTAACACCTTTTGAAGAAATTACATGGCCAAAGTATATTACTTCCTTCCTAAGAAATTTACATTTTTCAGGCTGAAGAGTTAACCCTGCATTTTGCAATCTGGCCAACAAAATTTTTAATTTACGACTATGTTCCTTCAGAGAATCAGCATACAGTACTATATAGTCCATATACATAAATAGCTCTACCCCTTGTAATCCTGATAAAACTAAGTCCATACACCTCTGAAAAGTCGCAGGAGCATTTTTAAGTCCAAAGGGCATCTTGTTAAACTCATAATGACCGTTAAGTGTTGAAAATGCAGTTTTAGCTCTTGATTTTGAATCTACAGGAATTTGGTGGAAGCCTGATGCTAAATCTAATGTACTGAAGTATTTGGCTGCTCCAAGTTGATCTAAAATGTCCGTTATATGCGGCAAAGGATAGGCGTCACTAATTGTCTTTTCATTCAACTGTCTATAATCGATTACCATTCGCCAACGTGGTTTACCCGACGAATCTGATTTTTTGGGACTATCCAAATTGATGAGTTGTATGGTGAAGACGATGGTTGTATTATTTCGCCTTTCAATAATGATTCAATTTGTTTCTTAATTTCTTCCTTATGTACTTGAGGAAAACGATACTATTTTGTATTAATTGGAATATCATTTACAGTTACTATAGAATGCTGAATGGCATTAGTCAACCCTAACTTATCAGTTGGAAGATAAAATTGATATGGAAATGCAGCAACTACCTCCAAAATACTAGCTCTCTCATCTTCATTAAGTTCTTGCAGACCAAGAATTTTATATAATTGGGCAATTCTAGCAGTATCTGCTTGTGAACGTTCTACATCAGGATCTTCTGTACGAGCTGAACGCGATGAGGGTAATTTTTCGTAAAATTCCTCTAATTCAACCGGCGGTATAGTGAGTGTAACATTGTCAGGTGTAGTGTTTATAGCAAAAGTTTTGGCAAAACCTCTCGCGGCAAGTAGTGGTGGTTATCATCCCGACCGCCACACTATTATAAACTATTACATTCAGTTTAAACCTCGCGCCTCTTACACACATACTATCTATATCCGTACACAATTGCTGCACAACCACATAGAATAGCTGCCGGACATTGTCCTACAAATGGCGGAACCAATCATCGATGAGCAACCCTGTCTGCCCATGGATATAGGAATAAAGGGATGGAGCATAAACCCCGTTTTAGGCGAGGGGAGTGAAGATGCTCCTAAGGTGCGGGGATACGGTCACGTGATTTCTGGGGACCCGTCGGTGATTGGTTCTAGTATAAATGCGCGAAATTTCAATGTGAGACCTTCACTTTGTTAACAATTATAAATGTACATACGATAGAATATTTTCCACAAAATACAGAAATAAAGTGTCTTATTTATAAATCAATATATTGAAGTGTTAATGGTGTCCTGCAAATGCATGTTATTGAGAGATCAAAATAAAATTATTAAAGGTTAGAATCTATAGACATGAAAAATCTTTATTTTTGTTCCATTTTGTTTTCAAAATAACAATGATTGCAAGCAATTTTTACCTCAGTATTTTCAATTTAAATTCTTTTATTATTTTTATTTTTAAACACAGCGTCTCTTATATTCAATTATGTATTCAAATATTGTTAATATTCAAATTATATAGTCGTATTTTAAAATACGAATTATAAATACGTATTACAAATTTATATACTCAATCTTTTTGAAAATCATTTAATTTGTCTTTCAATAGCGTAATACTTATATTTATACAATAAATACTAAAATATATAATACAATTGACATCTTTTGTTTGGAGGAAGATCTATTGGCCTCTGAATAAAATTAATTTATTAAAAATTTGTCGCATACTAGTGGAAGTATCATTGCTCTGTTCTGCTATATAATGTAGTCGCACCTTAATATATCTTTGAGATACGGCTCTTATCAAATGCATGATGTGGTTTTCTAACGCATTTTGATTCGACACATGATTTTCCAAGTTTTTAAATAAAATACTTGAATCATCAAATATGTACCAGTAAATTTTTTGTTTATTTGCATGCTCCCACTTTCCAATAATGCACTTCTGATTACTTTCTTTCGCCATTTATACTAGAACCAATCACCGATGGGTCCCCAGAAACCACGTGACCGTGTTCCCCGCACCCCGTCAGGCGGCTTCACCCCCCGAGGCTATTGCTCCATCCCGTTATTCCTATATCCATGTTTTACCCACTCTACAGTGAACTGAACGCTGTAGTCATCTACCGGTGAATTGCAGGAACTAAAACTGTGTATTCTAAACGTTACAATGTAAGAAAATTACAATATTGCTTAATAACATAATTAATTGATAACCATATAACGAGTTCTTAGGTCTCAAATAAGTACACAACAAACCTTTTTTTTACTGCAGTATGGGAGTCAACCGCAGCGGTTTAATTCGCTACAATCGTGAATAGATGGCGACAGCGTTCAGTATCTTGTAGTGTAACCAAAGAGTAGATATAACAAGAGGCGACACTCGAAAAGAAAACCACTTTTAGAGAAAGACAAAATAACACAGCCAATTTAAATGCCCATAGGGTGTTTTGATCGGTAATTTCATTCTTAGAAAGAGACGAAATGACACAGCCAATTTAAAGGGACACATGGAGTGTCGCCTCTTATTATACCTACTCTTTGGCGTAACTGTGATAGCTGGTTTAATAGCTAGTGACGCGCTATCTAAAGTTACTAGTATTAAACAGCCTAGGTATTTTTGTAATAAGGAGTTGTTAGGTTTTACACTTTCTTTCTCTCTCGATATTCGAAAACGCAGTCCAGTCGAGATCTTTCTGTTCCGTTCTTCGGATCTCAGACGTTGTATTGCAAAGACAATAAAAAGATATATTTTCGTTCTGAGAAAATGTTCATAACATTTCTTCCGTCACTAGAAGAATCCAAAAACCTTGTGAGCTGAACGCCACAATCTTGTGGGGGAAATGAAAAAGAAGTTAAACGTTTCGTCCCGGGATCTGCTATTGGACTCGTCAGTAAGGCTTGCTAGCAGAGCCCTGCCTTAGGCGCGGTAGTCTAAGAATCGGGAAACCTATATATACGGAACGGCTATCGAATCTACAGAAGCGCGAAATGTAAACCTTGCCACAGCGCCGGGAATTTACCCTGGTGGCAAGGCCGTCAATGACTCATCCCCACAATCTGTGCATTCAATGTTTTTTATTTGTGCTGAAAGCAATGTAGAATATCCAAAAACAAAGTTTCAATAAATTTAAAAGATTGTTGTCATCGGATTTTTGAAACTGGAAATTTGTATTCAACTAATCACAATTCACAATTTTTTTAAAATTTGTAGCGATTTATGATTTTATTTTCATGATATTATTTTGCATGCAATAAATTTCTCTTGCAGTTAGGCTTATGTGAATAAATTCTTTCTACGTTTGCAATGACGAGGCGATTTATAAAATAATGGATTCACAGAACTTAATATTTAACAAAAGATCTCATGTTTCAAGGATCCTATTCAATGTTCGAAGCCCACAGTATCTACAAAATAAACTTTAATAACAGCACAATGCACTTTTTAAAGCTTAAAATGTCTGTTTCTTCATTTTTTGCTCTTTTCTTCCTCTCCACTAACAACTCTGCAAACAAATATTCTTTTCTGGTATCCTACTACAAACGGATGTCCTCTACATCCCACATCTCCTCAAAATCCATTAAATTAAAATTAACATTTTCCATTAATCGCACAGCTAATTACTCTTCTGCTGCTTGAAATAATCCTGCCTGAAACCTTCGTTCAAAAACAATCCGATCTTCGTTCTCATCTGTACAGGAGGGATCATAGTAAAGATCTTCTGGATTCCGTGGCCCCAATATCCCGTACTCGAATTCATTTTCCCCAAAGTAGTAATTGCATTCCTGGCGTACGTCGTAGGGTCAGGCACAAAAATACTGGTCACCTGAAGCATCG
The DNA here is from genome assembly GCA_030770465.2 of Perdita meconis. Classification (NCBI taxonomy): domain Eukaryota; kingdom Metazoa; phylum Arthropoda; class Insecta; order Hymenoptera; family Andrenidae; genus Perdita; species Perdita meconis. The sequence goes on from JASKOS020000045.1 coordinate 180,796, forward strand.
AACAAAATCGATTAAAAATCAATCTTAACGAGAAATCAACCCATACCGCGTCTCCACTTCACCTGCAGCCTGTCGCTGAACGTATTCATCTTGGTGTTCACGAAGAACGGTGTCAGGTGTTGTACCGTCAACCCAAATCTCGAGTACTCGGCCCTGAGAGCGTCGGAGAAGCTCCTGATGTACAATTTCGTTGCCGCGTAGACCGTCATTAACGGCAAAGGCTGCAATTCGGAGCCGGACGACATGTTCACGATGGCACCTTTTCCACGTTTCTGCATCTGTCCGATCAGCAGACGGGTCATCATCGTCGTGGCTCCCACGTTTACGTTGATGATGTCCCACAGCTCGGTCTCCGGCACCTCGCCTAGGTACATCGGGTAGCTGTACTGGATTCCCACATTGTTCACTGGAAAGTGTTATGGTTGATTAATGATCTCTTTGTGTGGAATTAGAGACAATAATTGGGAGAAACTGTGGAAAAATTCTTGAAAGGGTACATTTATATTGAATAAATATTGAATCAAATAATAGAAAGATTGAATAAGTATAATAAATAATCGCGGAGTCACCTAAAATTCCAATAGAAACATCCTTCAACTGCTCGGCGATTTTCTCAAACACTTCTTTCCCTTTGCTGAAGTCCGCCACCAGGATTTTCACCTCGACGCTCGGAGCATCCTGCAGGATCTCATCTCTAGTTTTTTCCAGCTTCTCTAAGGTGCGACTGATCAGCACCAGGTTTATATTCCTCGCGGCCAACTCTTTTGCATAAGCTTTGCCAATGCCGTCCGTGGAGCCGGTCACGACTGGAATTTGCAACGACAATAAGAAGGGAAACAGGAAACAAAGTGCGATTGTGTTTCCTTTGAATGCTAATAGATCGCTCACCTGCCCATTCGCCGAACTTCTTCCGCAGATCGACAGGGTTCCTATCGATCAATGGCATGAAAATCTCCCATAACGCGGCCACCACTCGGCTGACATAAGTCAGGAGCAACCAGGAAAGGATTAGCCCGACTAGTAACCATAGTGCGATTTGCAGCATCATTGTCCTTCAACACTTTTTTTTTTTTAATTTTAGATTAGTATTGGAAAGAAGTCGTGAAACTGCTTTGTTAATAGTGCGATATCTGGGTTGCGTATAATGTTATTTGTAGCAGCATCGTCCTTGAACGCGGGGGCAAGTTTTCTTTAGTACTGTTTTCAGAGCAGTTTGGGAAATCTTTCCTTTATGCAAATATTGCGAAATCTGGGCGCGTAGAACGAGATTTATCGCTCTTTTCTCGGAATTAAAATGCGGTTTTCCGTTTATAACGATTTGGGTAGAGATTCTGCGAACATGATTTTGTTTTTATCAATACTGCGAAGTTTTGTTGCTTGTTGTAGCCGCATGTTGTAACACGCGAACATGTGTTTTGCAAGTGAAGTAACTTATGTTAATGAGGCGAGTGATGTCATCTCCGCACATTCTTCACATTTTTATCTAACCAAATATGATAACATATAAACTGCAATATTTAAAGCGCTGGTTATCAGAAATTTCCTAAGATAACAAATTCCCTGTCGTTTCATTTATTAATTACATATGTAAAATGTTTTCTAAATCAAAGAAAGCTTGGAATCGCACAAGGAAGCACAGAATACTACACAAATGTCGTTCAGTTTACTGAAGAAAAATTCCCGCATTCCGCACATTTACCCGTCAACTCTAGAACTGATAACAATGAAATATTCACGTCGATAAGCCTAGTCTGTCACAGCTACTACAAACTGCTATCGTTATAAACGTTCGAACTCTACATAAAGCGATAACAAGAAGACTCATTAACTCTACATAATCGATTGCACTGTTCTTCTGATTCCACAACTTGATCCTCTCGAAAACGAGAGAAAATCGCTTGCTCCTCCGAACTTTCGCGACTTGTCTTCTCACATTCGAAATCAAAACTCTTTATAACTCAACTTTTTCTTTTATTCAATTTAGAATTTTAGACCCACGGCGCCGAACTATTGCCAACGTCCCCGGCGGAGTGAAAGCGCATGGTTACCTAAGTTCCTCGACGGCTTTCCTATAGTCGACGAGCGAGTGCGAAATCGCGCGAGCGTTCCACGCTCAACAGACACTGTCGCATCTCTCGATCTTCCTCCTCGTGTCCGGATCTTCTCCAGATCCTCTTTCTGCTTCCTCTGGTTCCCACCGCTTTGGATCGCTCCACTTGCCGCTTATTTTCGATGGATGGTCGGCGGACGAAGGCCACAGAAAGACTAAAGAAACTCTGGCGGCTGGCAGACGGTATACGAACGGGGATCGAAGGTGAGGCACTTTCTCCGCCGCTGTTCGAGCGGGCTAATATGAGCCACGACGATTTGGCAGACCGCCTTTATACGAAAGAGCCGCGCGAAAAGATTCAATCGTCTCTGCGGAGGAGCTTCGGTCGCGCTGTTTCGGTAATTGCTTTCATGAACGCGATGCACACTGGATCGCAATACCTCATTGTTCGGATCGGAATACTTAACCGAGTGTGTGATTAATTGTTCTCTTTCGGGGATGTGAGAATGGCTGGTTTGCTGTTCCTGAGGTTGCTGATCAGCCGGATTTTTCAGCGAATTCGTTTACAGGGTGTCTCATAACGCGAGAACTTTGAACAAGTATTAGATAGTTTTCAGGAGGATACTTTGCTTTTTTATTAACTTTCTGTGAATATTATTGGTCTTTTATGGTACAAGAAAATTTTACGTTTAAATACAGTGATTCACAGGATCGTTCACATGTATTCCAAATATTAATTGACTGTGAAATCTCTAATAGTATTCTATCTTTTCTATCACTTTATACAGTTTATATCGTTCCAGCTTCCACAATGAATTGTGTCTCATTGTCAGTTTCCATAATTTTTATTGTGCAAAGGCAAATAACTTTTTTAGAATTTAAACTTGAATATACTTTTTGTGAACAAATCTGTGAGTCATTGTATCTCAAAATGCAGATCGCATCTGGCTCCACTCTTGAAAAAAATTGTTCAATCCATTAGATCATGAAGTGGAGATCTTGAAAATTACTCTTCAATTTTTATGATTTTTACGATTTTTTACGATTTTACTTTCTTAGAATATGAGGTTCATCTTCAATTTTTAAACAAAGTGTTTGGATAAAGTATCTAATTTCGCATAAAAAGTATTATAGAAAATAGAGCTTAAAATTAATAATTAGGTCCTGAGGTATTCCCAAATGAATAATTAACCTTTCAATTATTTAAAATTAATCTTTTATTAGAAAATATCTTTTATGTCCTGTCAATCCCAGATAGCACCATACAGGGTGTAACAAAAATGTTGCAGTTCCTTGAAAGGGGTGATTCCTGAGGTGATTTTGAACAACTTTTTCCTTAGCGAAACTGTTAGATGGGGCTTTGTTAACGAACTATTAACAAAAAATACCGACCAATCAGGGAGCGAGTACAGTGGATGAATATAAGCGCGGGCTCCAGCTGTGAGTAGTATTGGCCCGCCATCGTCCGCGTCATCATTAATTCGCTGTACACGCTCCCCGATTGGTCGGTGTTTTTCCCAAGCCCCACCTAACATTTTCGCGAAGGAAAAAATTGTTTAAAATCACCTCAGGAATCACTCCTTTTATGGAACTGCAACATTTTTGTTACACCCTGTATACGTTCAAAGGATGTCCGTTTCATGTTCACTTTATGTCCGAATGTCGTACGCCCATTTTGGACATTCCTAGGACATTCCTAAGACTTAAATTTCGAATGTTTCAAGAGCGTCCGCCTTAAAAGTTCTATGGATGTTCGGAAGACTTAAATTTCGGATGTTTTAGAAACATTCCTATAAAGAGTGCTATGAATATGCGTAAGAAATACGCAATGTAACCTCAACGTTGCAATGAAATGTTGGTGTATTATTTATTTCTCTGCATATTCGTAAGATTTTCGTTTCGGATGTTTTAGAAACGTTCCTCTAAAGAGTAAAAGTTATACACCAAAGTTTGGTGTATTATTTATTTTTCTGGATGTTCGTAAGATTTTCATTTCGGATGTTTTCGACACGTTCCTCTAAAGAGTACTATGAATATGCGTAAGAAATACACAATATAACCTCAACTTTGCAATGAAATTTTGGTGTATTATTTCTTTCTTGTATAGGGTGAAGGCAGTAAAGGTCAACAATCCTTTAGTAGTCGGTTACTCTTATTTTGTTCAGCTTGAAAAAACGAACATTTAAATAGAAAGTTTATTAAACAGTAATTTTATATTGAATTTTAAATCTGTGAACTTTAAAATATGTACATACAACAAAACGAGGTTTTCAAAACTAAAGGAAAATAAATGCTTCTGCATTCTAAAATGATTCGTAAATAATGGTAAACAATTACTTTATTCGAAAACGAGGTGCATATTATAAAAACTTGCTTTGATATATCAGACGAAGGTAGCCAAATAAAAATTTCGTTTATTTAATCATTTGAGTTTGCAGTTTGAGGTTACAGATGGGATCATCGAAGTTAAAAGAAAGATGCTCGATCGAGACTCTAAAGAAGAATGGATGACCGCGACTATTCCGATAACAACATAACCTTTGCAAGGTTCGGAGTAATATTCCTTGCTGTCCGCATTGTGAAAGATAATAAAGATCTATATTTATATTTTGTAATATCCAAGAATGCGAATTTAGCATGGATCGAAAGATCTGGTTTGCCGCCCAATCGCCCTGTCTAAAGAAAATGATTCATTTAGTAATTTTAAGCGTTCAAAAAATTATTTTTGAATGTTCGGAATATGTCCTGATAATGTTGACACAGCACATACTGAGGACGTCCCACTTTGTAAATGGGACCTTACTGCGACGTATAGACAAAGAGTAGGTATACTAAGAGGCGACATTCCAAGTGTCTCTTTAAATTGGCTGTGTGATTTTGTTTCTTTCTAAGAATGAAATTACCGATCAAAACACCCTATGGGCATTTAAATTGGCTGTGTTATTTTGTCTTTCTCTAAAAGTGGTTTTCTTTTCGAGTGTCGCCTCTTGTTATATCTACTCTTTGGCATAGAAAACTTAATAAGAACGTATAGAAGACATATGGACCTTTACGGGACGTCCGGAACGGATATTCTGTGGACATACATGCAACGTGTTTGTGCTATCTGGATAATAACAGTAACACGACTTCTTTTATGACAAAATTGTGATGTAACACTGCTTACAATTAAATTTATTCCCCAAATATTTTAGTAGTTATAAATTTTAAGTCAGTAAATTAAGTTAAAATTTAATTTGATATATAATACTTTTTTTACGCAGAGTTCGATGCGTAATTTCAATTCGAGAAAAAATATTGGGTAATTATTGACAAGTACTTAATCCTCACCGATTTCTTTGAAACTTTTTTATATCATGTATTTTGATACGTAGATTAATGAATGTAAATGAAATAATTGTCGCTCTCGTTTCGTTTTCGAGATAAAAATTTTTATATGTTCGAAAATTATGGTGGCGGGTCCCTCCATATTAGTCATAAGGTACTACTAAAACCGAGTTCTTGTACCTGAAAAATAAGAGTTCAACTTGGAAAATACAGTCTACATTAGATAGTCTGCCACGGAAAAGGGGATGTCATATTTTTTGGGCCAGTATCTAGAAAAGGGGATTGAAACAGTAATCAGAATAGGTCTGGGTTAGACTTGAAATTGCGGCCGCCGACGAGGCGGTCGCGGTAACCACTTACAACGACTTCAATCAGTTGAAATAACCTAAGCGGGGTGTGGGGGCGCAGCCCCCACGCACACCGGGGGCCGGGGGCAGAGCCCCAGGTGGGGGGGGGTGGTGGGGGCGAAGCCCCCCCACTACACAGAAAACAAGATTTCAACTTGGAAAATACTGTCTACCTTCGATGGTCTGCCACAGAAAAGGAGGATGTTATATTTTTTCGCGCGCGAAGCGTTTTTGTCGTTACTCGGTTCTCCATGGCGCGCTTCGCGCGCGAAAAAATATAACATCCCCCTTTTCTGTGGCAGACCACCGAAGGTAGACAGTATTTTCCAAGTTGAACCCTTGCTTTTTGTGTAGTGGGGGGGCCTTGCGCCCAACCCCCCACCGGGGGCTCTGCCCCCGGCCCCCGGTGTGCGTGGGGGCTGCGCCCCCACACCCCACACCCCGCTTAGGGGATCTTAACTAATTAAAGTTGTTTCAAGTGGTGACCGTGGCCGCCTTATCGGCGGCCGCAATGTCTGATCTAGCTCAAGCCTTATCCAATCGCTGTTTCTATTCCATTTGCTAGATTCTAGATAACAGCCCAAAAAATATTATATCTCCGCACATCTCGTGATCCCGCGTAAGATTGTATAGGTATAGCCGCTATCCTGCCAATGCCATCAACCCCCGATCGGGTGCTCTGACCCCGGGCCCCCGGTGTGTTTAGGTAATTCTAGACAGTTACCAATTATAATACAAATTGAATAATTATTGAGTGTTTCTACGTTGAAATATGGTAGCCCTGAAAAGGGCTGTTTTATGTTTAGCACATTAATTGATTTCCTATTGAGTTCCTTCGTTGTTGTTCAATTCTTCAGGTTGGTCAACGTTTGGAGGGTAGAATTCGGCAATATATGTGAAAAATTTCGAAATTCTGTTTTTGTGCGGAAACATTCTTTTAAACATGAATTCGCCCAAATATCCTTCCATATGTACTTCGCGAGCTCCATATCGCGGAACATTACTTCGAACGTCTCGCCACAAGCGTTCTATATTTTGAGTGTGCGCACCTAAATATGTTTTTTAAATATATTATATTTAGTATTATTTATGAACAAATTAATTAACCCATTTTATTAGCCCACGCGGAAAATACACCTGTTTCCGGATCGACAAAATTTAAGCTATGATTTACAGTTAAATGTTGGAGGCTATTATTTTTTAAACAGTTGTTGATTTCCAGCAGTCAGAAATAATGGTTGTTTCGGGCAGAATCCATTCTTTTATAATGTGTAGTAAAGTTTCTTGGTTTCTGTTAGGAACAGGAACCAAGAAACACTTTTTGGAATCTCATTCGATTCCTCCAAAAATCCACTTCCCATTAAATATCAATAATGCATTCTCTGCGTCCTCTGTTATACTTTCTGTGGCCTATTTTAGCTTCATCGATCTCTACTATTTTTCCTGGCCCTCCTAATTTTTCACAATTTCTTTGTATAAAGTCGATGCAAACCTATAATATAATATCACGTTTTTTATGAACATTGGTTTTAATTCTGAATATTTATAAAATACTTACTTCTCGACAAAAGCTAGACCAATCTACTATTGTTCTATCGCATAAATTAAATTCCTGTTTTAGAAATTCTTGCCTGGTGATTTCATTAGCAAAAAGTATGCAATGAAACGACAAATAGTTGCTATATGTAAATGGGAATTAGCAAACCAAGAATTTGTTTTCGCACTCATGTAGAAATTACATTGTAATTTTACTTTTTTTTTGTGGGCATTTTTGACGTAATACATTTTTCTACATGAAAATATTAATTTTTCGTAATTTAAAGTTAATTCAGCTCTGCACTTTTTGCATGTTATTGTTTTACATAACACACCATGCTCCAATAGGAAATCAATTAATGTGCTATTAGTTTTCAAGATTTTTTCGAAATCGAGCAATGACAATTCAATCATCATGGTAGCCATTGTTGCTAATAATGTAGAAATAATGTGGGAAATTCAAAGTTTTTTTACACGCATGCGCATCCCGTGATCGCGCGTAAGATGCGCATGCGTATAGCTGCCATCTTGCCAATACCGTATGACTGATACAGCGGTGCCCGTCACCATAATTTTCGTTCATATAAATAATTTTATCTCGAAAACGAAAAGAGAGCGACAATTATTTCATTTAGATAAATTAATCTACGTATCAAAATACATGATATAAAAAAGTTTCAAAGAAATCGGTGAGGAGTAAGTACTTGGCAACAATTACCCAGACTATAGCAGTCTGACTTTAACACTTTTCTCTTGAAAACTATGCAAAATTTGTATTATTACTAACTTACAAATTATGTAGTGTCGTCATATTACGAAATTTACTCTGTAAATGAAAGGATATTATCTGAAAATGGTTTTGGAAGATGAAAGTATGAAAGGTTTTAGATGGTACAATAGAATCTTTAATATTCAAATCAGAATTTATCTCCGATTTTCACTTTTTCAAGATTTCAATTATTTAATGCATTAGTAGCCCAATATGTATAGTGTGGCGATGTGCGGCGAGGACATAGACATAGTAACTATAGACTGCGCGTCAGCATGCAGCCGTGGCCCGATGTTGAAGAGAGTTGAATGCTTTAGGAGGTACTTGGGAAGAATGAGACAGATAGAAGATAACAAGAGAATAGAAAGAGATAGCAAGTCCTCCCAAAGCATTTCTAACTCTTTCTAAAGTTGGACCATCCGCTCTCCCCGTGATGCTCAGTCTATTCTTATATGTCTATGCGCGAGGATAGCGCGACGGACTAAAGAAAACAAAGGACACAAAAACGTGGTGTCCTTTATTATCCTATTACCGCGCCGCTATCCTAGCCGTTCACCGCCTCACTATACATATTTGCTACCTTAGATAAAAGAATAGAGTAGCACATCGATTATTCAAATCAGAATTATCCTCAATTTTCATTTTTCTAGGATATCAATTATTTAATGCATCAGGGTAGGTTTATGTTGGAGCTGTGATAAACGATAAGAGTGACGAAACAGTAGAAAAACAAAAGAGGAAACATCTCTCTCTCTTTTACTAGCCTATTCACATCCTCGCTCTTATTGTTTATCGTAGCTCCAATATAAAACTACCCTTAGGTACAGGAATAAAGTAGCATGTCGACCAAATCTTCAACTAGGTTTTAATAATAATGTAGCAATTGAGGCGTTGAATAGAAACAGAGCATATAGGCTAAAATATCATTTCAAGAAGGTTGTTTTCAAAGTTTTCACTATAGTATTAATGAAAAGTAACGTAATTAGATCCAGGAATGATAATTGAATGGAATTACATTATTTCTATGTGTTCTTTTTCCATATTTTCATTTTCGAGATATTGATATTCAAAATTCTGTATATCAATATTATCTTATGGATTTAGATTTTATTATATTCTTGTTTCTAAAAAAGAAATTCTTCTGTTGTTTTTTCTTGTTGATAAAAATATAAATTCAATCTTCTAAAGTTCAGTTAAGGTATTCGAATTTTTAAAAAAATGTGACATGTGTCGTTTTTCCGTGCAACTATACAAAATTATTAGCATTTTATGTTATAAACATTAAGTCGGATAATCGTGGTTCTTACCGTATAGAGAACCATTAAACTTCCCAAATACTAGACTACAATGTATACTATTAATCCACGTTATCCAATACCAATATCATTAAAAATCTAACAGATTACCAGAAATTAATTGCCAAAATGGAACCTCGCAAGAATAGTTTCTAATTCTTCTGGACCAATCCAAGTCAGTTCAAAGTTCGCCAAAGTAATGTTTGTCGCAATTTCCTTTGCCGATGGACGAGGGAATGTTTCGCGAAAGAAACGAGGTGAAAAAATGGAGTCCCAGAAGGGCCTAATCTCAGCTGTCAGCCGCGGTTCAGGCACCTGGTGTTTAAAACCTCCGACGGAGCATGTGGAGCGGCTGGGGAACAGGTGAGGAAAGAAGGTCGACGGTGGTCGCTGCTGAAGAAACGAAGATAAAATGCACGGAGGCGCGCGCAGCTTCTTTCACTTCTACAAACTGGCACCACGTTCCATTCTTATGTCAGAAGGTCTCTGAGGCAACAGTCGAGTGGCCATCGGCTTTCGACTCGTGTCTGCGGTGTGCGTTCACCTCGAAGTCTCTGGTGTTTTTGATCACTTTTGGTAACAAACTGTGTGGTACATTCAACGAGGAATCTAAAGAGAATTTAGAAAGTCTGCAAATGACTCATTTCGAAGTATCGAGAGGATCTACATGAATTTTTGGGGAAGGGCAGTCGCTGTCGCGTGCCAAGAGTTTGACCGGTCGGCGGAGCATGCCACGTAGATTTTGACAACCTGTGGACCAATATCTGTGCTTGGAATCGGTGAGTTTCTTTCATGTTTCGATGTTATTGAAAGTAGTGTAGCGTGTGGAGCTATTTTTGGCGCGATGGTTCGAGCAAACGTGTTTGACCGCGTTTCGCGATATCGCCAAGTTCTTCTTTATCTGATATTGGTGAATTTCGTGGCGGTGGACAGATGGTTTCAGGGATCCAATTCCGATTGCATTACGCAACGGACACGAGGTTCTATTGTCAATTATTCCACGATCCAAACGCCGTGACGTTCTTAGATTTTCAATCGTTTTTTGGGATCAGATTGGAATATCGAGGTCGTCATAGAAGCAGCAATTAATTTTCGTGTGAAACCGCGATGGGGGGTGCTAATATCTCACTGATTATTCTATCCATTAACGCTCGAACAAGGTTAGCATCCGAGTGATGTCCATGATTGATTCGTTGACTGGATGAATATCAATGGCAGTTCGAGGTTGTTGTCTAAGAAGCTCTACGCTATCGTGAAAAGTAATTGAAAATTTTATGGACAGGAAGTCTTAAGTAGCAGTAATATTTCTGTTAATGGATCCCATGCAAACGGAATTGTAATTTAATTACAGAAACACGTCGCGCAGAGACTAAACATATCGTCAAGAAGTGATAGCTTTCACTTGAAATTACTTTCTGAATTATCCACACATAATGCACTTTGTAATAATGATAAAGCCAGAGGTTACCATTCGAGTCATGCAATAAGCATATTTATTTTGCAATTATCTGTTCTTGATTCATGAGGACGCAACAGTGTCGCACCAAAAACCGATAACGTTATCGTAATTCTTCTTTGGCTGATGTCACAAAATTACTCATGGTGTTTCCGGCCAACTTCGTTTCCACGAATGCGAAAGTCGACGAATTCTCCGAGCTCGTTCGACTTCAGCTTCTCAGGAACGGTAACCTTAAATCGGGCATCGAATTAGATCACGTCCAGTTTATGACTACATTAATGGAAAGCCTGCTCTACATGTTCAGGTGTCAAACGTACCGTGTACCCGTCCATTTGAGCCGGCTTTAAAGGACTTTAATTGGAATAGAGCACGAAACGGAGACGCTCGACCTGATTGTCAGACCTCCGCCTTTCCGTTCGCATCGTTTCCATGCAAAACATACCACAACGCTCGAACGGTCTCATCAATATCCTCCCATCGTCTCGAAAAAGAATCCCGCAGTTTTTACACGGCGTTACGCGTTCCGCAGATTCGAATAAACGGAATAAACTTGCGATTCAATGAATCTTATTTGCATAGTTTCGCTTCTTACGCTATCGATTTCTAGTGACACTAGAGCACTAACTAGTGACACACATTCGAGAACTGTTTCCAAATCCAATCATTACCACAGGCTTAAAAAACCTCTAAAAAAAGTTTTCTTTAATCTTTTACAACTGGAGATAATTCAAACTTATTAAGTTGTGACTTTTAACTAATAAGGAGACCCTACAGTGTGTACTTCTTGGATTTTAATGAAACTTTAGTGAATGATTCTAGAGGATATATGATGACATTCTGTACAATATTTTGTGCCAATGCGCATTTTTTATAAACAATTAAAATATGAAGTTTAAAAGGCCAAAAAAAAAAGAAAAATAACTCAATGGAAAAAGCACCGGGCTCGTCAGCCGAGGATCCAGTGTTCGTATCCCGGTTTGTTCCAAGTTTGTTTTTTTTTTTTTCAATTTTTAGTTTCGAGCAATTTTAATTCCTTCACTTTTATTGCATGCGTATTAGAGCTGTTTATAAATAAAAGGTATATTGCAAGTATAACACAAATAACTTTAAGATCATTAACATATTTATTGTATTAGGATTTACAATTACTAGGGTGATATGCACTGTAAAAGCAGGAAAAACGAAAATTGCCTGCAATGTGTACATCGGATCTAAAATATAGAATTACATACTAACAAGGAATGATCCCGAACCCGGAAATTCAAAAAATTATGCAACTTTAGGTATATCTAGAGCATGTGTAGGTATGTATTACGCAATTTTTTTTTGCTGCCCAAATTCACTCTAAGGGGTTGAAATAACCCTTCGAAAATTTGGCTATTTTTCGATTTTATTTTATAACTCATGAACTATGCGAGATAGGAAAAAGCTTTTCAAACAAAAGTTATTTCTTTCGATTATATCTATCAAATGGTAAAAGATTGATCAATTGTTTAAACAATTGGAAAAAAGTTATAAACAAAAATATTAATAACTTTTAATAAAATTAGTTTTTCACGTGAAAACTTAATCGGTGGTACAAATAATTATAAAGAAGCATAATCCATGTTTTTTTCATACATATATAACCTGTGCAGTATTGATAAACTCTGTTTCTCGACTATCGCAGAATATCTAACAACGCCATGTATCAGATATAAGCTGCGGGGCCAGCCATGTTCCTCTAACATTTATTAGAAAACAGTACATAACACATAGTTAGAAATAAGATAATTTATACAGGGTGATCTCTAATTTACGGCACAAGTCAGGACAAGGAGATTTTGTGGCTCAAAATAATACAAAAATAAAGCATAACAAGATTAGGTTGTTTTCGAAGAAACTGGATTTTAAAATTAATTGAGTACGCATGCATTTGATTGGCATTGTAGGTTTTACAATGGTGTAGCTATTTTTGTTGACGATACGTTACTGATACGTCTGCCGTTTTATCCAGCATTGATGAGAAAGTCGAGGAAAGTCAAGACGAATATGTTCACCAGTAGTAGCATCAGTAAGAGAGAGAATATCAAGCAATTTTTCGGTTACTGTATGATTTGAATCACAAGCACGAATAAATACAGCGACTTGCGCAAGTCTAATAATATCTATAGTTTCTTCAAATGAAATCGAAAAAGTCAAAGAGTTTTGCAATACGAATATAGACGAAATAGAGAGCTCTTACTATCCGGATATCGGAGTACCCGAATTACTTATTGTAACTCGAAATCCGGATCGAAATCCGGATCCGAGTATCCGGGCTTGGATCCGAGTATTCGAGTGACCGGTTTTGGATCTTTTATCAGGTTGACTCCAATAGAAAGCTGTTGTTATTTCAATTTTGATGAATGGAAATAAGTTTAGGTAAAGTGATTAAAGTAAGATATGTGTAAAAACTAATATATTCATACTTTAATTACAATTAAATACACTATGATAATAACTTCCTATTTTGGTATAAAACAACAAGTTCATTGTTTATTTACATTTTCTGGAAATGTCAACAAATATGATCTTCCAGAGGTTACAATATTACCCGTCACGAAGCATTTCGCAGGAAGCCTTGGTCCGTCCGCGCCTCACTTAGCATGCAAAACAGAACCGCGTGAGTTACGTTTAGGAAATCATACCCTAACAATGATTGGTCACTTCTTGAAGGCATAGTACAAATTTTAAAGCCCCTAGAAGTTGCTATGACGATACTTTGCTCCGAAAAAAATGTGACCACTTCTGTAACTGATATAGTAAATGATGATATGTCCAGGGATATAGAGAACATGAAAAAAAACTGCATTAGATATCATATTTGCAAAAAATAATACCGAAGAAGACTCAGTTACTGAATTTGAGATGTATTTAGCGGAACCTCAAATTGGGCACAACCTAGATCATATACAATGGTGGAAATTAAGAGAATCTAGATTTCCGAAAATTTCTAGTATAGCAAGAAAATATTTGTTCATTCTTACTTCATGAGCAAGTGCGAAGAGAGTCTTTTCTATGGCGAGTAATAGTGTAACGGCTAAAAGAGCATGTTTATTGCCAGAAAATGAAAACAAACTTGTTCTCTTGTATCAAAACAGAATGTTATTATCTTAGTGTATATGTAAATAAAATATGTATATATTACTCTTTTCGCATTTGTTGTTTTACTCACTTTACATAACTTGTCCTCTGTATACCAACATCCAAGTAAGAACAGCTTTATCTCCGCATTTCTTGTTTTACTCACATTAACTTGTCCTCTATATATCAGCATCCCAGTAAGAACAGCTTTATATTTCAGTCATCATGATAAAAGATCCAAAACAGGACATTCGAATGTTCGGATTCAAATTCGAGTACTCAAATTCGAATTTCGGGGTTGTGAGTTATAATAAGTAATTTGGGTATCCGGATATCCGAGTACCCGAATATAAATTTTGTGGGTATCCGAGTACTTATCCGATACTCAAGACTCGGATATCCGTAAATCCGAGTAATAGTAATAGCCTTACGAAAAATACATACGAAACACATACAAAAAAAAATTAATTCGTGACAAGTGTGAATACGTTTTTAAAATGATTATCATTCTTTTCCTATATTTTGAATTTTTACTATCATAAATGTATACTTATTATGTTTTTCATATATTTAAATTTAAATATGAAATTAAAAAATGTCTTGTTTTGTATAAGAGTTCAGAACTGTTTCTTTCAACAATGTCAGCAATAAAAATGTCTATGATTTCTTTGCTTTTTGATATTTCAGCTTTCATAAAGGATAGGTAGTTAGTCTCTGTAGTTAGTACGCAATCCATCGCAAGTAATAATGTATTGCTCTTCAGCCGAGGTTCGACAAAGCATCAAACAGCGCCACAAAATTAACCAAGTCAATGGCTTGAGAGGAGATCGCGCTGCGTCACCTCGAAAAATCGCGTGTCTCGGATTTAGAGCCGATTGGACACAAGCGACAAAAGGTCGCTACGATTCTGCATTCTGCATATTACTAAGTTCTTCACAATTAAAAAAGAATCGTATGTGCTATGGTACTGATATGAGCTACATGAACCTACTTTACGTTTATTCGACGTTTATTCCGCTAAAAGATAAATAAACATGAAAACCCATTGAGCTCTATTAGGTATAGAGTATAGAGCTCAATATGAAAACCTTATTCAGCGGCTCGGATAATTTCACGTCGAATAAGAAAATTATTTGTCATTTTCGGACAAATTCACTTCGAATAAAAAACATTATCTTTTATTTCAACTAACTTCACTTTGAATAAATTATTTTCATATATAAAACAAATGTAAATGCAAAAAGATCCGTCCACGAATCGTCAGCGTCACGCTATCGTCGCGATCGTCACGATTTGCAATCGTTTAATACTCTGAATGCATATTACAAATGCAGAACAAATGCTTTTAATAATGTATCAGTGTTCAGAGCGCAAAATGACATTTTTTTCGTCACTTGACATTTTGTAGATACAATAAAAATAAAGTGAAGCTTGCTCTGCGTTGCGTAAATAGAGGATGTACAGTGACCTCAAACGGTTCTGGCGCGTGCCTTGCACGGTACATGGTGACCCCCTGGCGGCGGCAGTTACGAACTGCAGATATTCATAGACGCCAGTAGGCGGCAGTTAATGTATCTTCTCGACGATGTTTATGCTCGTAATAGACAGGTCCAAACTGTCTGATGCGGTGTACGGTTTGCTTGGATTTACTCACCAGAGGGATACGTAGCATGTAGCTGTCATTCGTGTGCCCGCGTCAGATCACGTCAGATAACGCGTAATTTAAGTAATCTTGTTCCGAAATAAATCGAAATTTTGACATAATTTAGCTACATGCAAAGTGTGTTTCGACTCCTTCTTTCAACCACTACCTGGCTCTCACTTTCTGTCATATTATTATTTACGTTAATTTCACTGTCACTAGCCATTTCTTAAATGAATTAGTAATCGTTCTAAAAATTGGTGTTACCCAGACCGTGCTCAACGAGAAACACTTAGAAACTTGCACCGCTGTGTCTCAAATATAGGATGAAAGAATACAGACATTAGTGGATGCGAGAGTGCAAGTGTGTTTATAGTTTATAGGATCTGGTTATCTCAGTCCCATATCTTTCATCGGCGAGATCTATCGGCGAGATAGCGAGATACATATAGCCTTAGGGGTAGTTTACATTTGAGCATTTCTGGCGAGCCGAGCCTGGTAA
This sequence comes from Perdita meconis, assembly GCA_030770465.2. Taxonomy (NCBI): domain Eukaryota; kingdom Metazoa; phylum Arthropoda; class Insecta; order Hymenoptera; family Andrenidae; genus Perdita; species Perdita meconis. The sequence continues at coordinate 196,828 of JASKOS020000045.1, forward strand.
AGTTTTCTTCCGCAGATGCGCGGACCCTTCGGAAACGTAAGCGTAGAGTCAAACCAAGAGACTTAACCTGTGTTTAGGGGGATGGCTGGGGGAGCACAAGCCCCTTGGGGTTAGGGCTTTCAGAAAAGGTCTGACAATGAAGACAAGATGGACAAGAAAGTCGTAGCTGCAGCGCAGCCTATATTCATACGCTCTATGCATCAAAAGAAAAGAGTAGAAGAAAGATATAGCAACGCAAACTTTCTGCAAATTGAGAGATATACAGGATGGGGCAATAACTATTAGCACCTCAGATATCTCGGAAACTATAAGTTTCACAGAAATATTTGCTGAAATAAAATTGCACAGTACGAAGGGGGCCATCCGGTGGCGATAATAGTTTTTTTGCAGGTGGAAGTACTTCGGACATTTGAAGGTCACCTCCATTTTTTTAAATGGATCGGTATGTTTTTGCTTCCGTATCATGATGGAGGATCTTAAAACGAGTTCAACGATTTATTACATAAGGTCATTTATAAGGTAAATGATTGGAAAATTTATAAGATTAACTTATAAGAATTAAATTAATTATTGTAGCAAAATGAATCGTAGTATAAGGATTTTCTGGACAGACAAAAGGATTTATTGAGGACATTGTGTAATACATGGATTTCATAGGAATTGGGATACAAAATTTCGTTTCTAAACGTTCTCGACCTTTCGCTTTCTATAATACGATCGACAAGATATAGATCTTTCAATGTCAATTTCTCGAATTTCAAATACTTTCGGGCGTTCAGGAGATGCTCTGTACTCTCCTCGACCGATAGGCGTCCAGGTATTATCGCCGAACTCTCCTCATCGGTCAGGCGTCCAGGAACATTCCCGTACTCTCCCATCGTAACTATCTAACCATGCTCCTCCTAGTAGGCGTCCAGGTATTATCGCCGAACTCTCCTACCGGAGTATGCTATTTCTATCCTCCGAACAGGCGTCCAGGTATTATCGCCGAACTCTCCTACCGGAGTATGCTATTTCTATCCTCCGAACAGGCGTCCAGGTATTATCGCCGAACTCTCCTACCGGAGTATGCTATTTCCTATCATCCGAACAGGCATCCAGGTATTATCGCCGAACTCTCCTGTCGGAGTCCCTAACCGCGTTTCTCCGAGTAGGCGTCCAGGTATTATCGCCGAACTCTCCTACCGGAGTCCCTAACCGTGCTCCTCCAAGCAGGCGTCCAGGTATTATCGCCGAACTCTCCTACCGGAGTCCCTAACCGTGCTCCTTCAAGCAGGCGTCCAGGTATTATCGCCGAACTCTCCTGCCGGAGCCCTATCCTGCCGTCCGAGAGCGGTCGATGGTCTTACCTTGTCCTCTCTCTCGGAGCAGCGGAAAAGAGACTCGTGCCTCCGAAAACGCTTGATTTATACCTGTTCGTTGCTATCAGTGGACCGCGAAATCAACAATCTCGTCGTTAGGCGCGAACTCGCGGTCTATGCATTTTCTGGAAGTTTCGCGAAACTAGCCGCTTCTAGAATATTCTTTCGATCGATAATTTCGCGAAGTTAACCGCTTCTAGAAATTTCGCTCTCACGCTATAATTTAGCAATCGGTTTAAGGGGCTATTCCCAAAACGTGACGTCACAGGGTGCGGCAGTTGGTAATTTGTTATTTACGTAATTGCATTAACTATCGCGAGATGACTCGCAACTTCAGAGGGTTGACAGAATGAAATATGGCGGTTTCAGTAGTAATGGGCTTGAGCCGACCAAACCTACGTCTTATTTTCCAGGGGTTTCGCTGATTTCTAATAGCTTCAAATCTGTGACCAAAGTTTCCGTCACGTTCAATTCCGTTTGAAGGAACATTTTTACTGCAGCAAATGTGAAATGTGTAGAAACAAAGATGCAGAAAGAGTTGTTTACGTTTCGAGCAATGTTTCAAGCTAACACTTTCCTTTATAACCCCCAATTAGACGTCATCTGGTTGACATTTTTTCACCCTGTTTTTATCAATAACACCAAAAAGCTACGATTATGCGCGGGACAACTTTTTGTCCTTGTATAAGCAAATTTTGACCTGGGAAAGGGCTCATTCGAAAGAGGAAGGTTCAATGCAGGGCGCTCTACCCTTGATTTCGCCCAAAAAACTCGTTCAGTGACGCAATAATGCTTTAAATACACGGCTAAATTTCTCGATTCTTGCTCTACTCTGTAGCGCTCAGATCTCCAAATATCAATAAAATCTGGTAAAATCAAGAGTAGAGCGCCCTGCACTGAACCTTCCTCTTTCGAATGAGCCCTTTCCCAGGTCAAAATTTGCTCATATAAGGACAAAAAGTTGTCCCGCGTAAACCCTCGTAAACCCTTTTTTTTTACCTTATTTTGTCGGTATAGTCACCTACCTGCCATACCTGGGAATAGCCCCTTAAGGGGCAATTCCCAGGTATGGCAGGTAGATGACAATACCGACAAATTGGGCAAAAAAAAAAGGGTTTGCGAGGAATAAGTTTTTGTCCTTATATGAGAAAATTTGGAGCTGGGAAAGGGCTCATTCGAAAGAGGTAGGTTCAATGCAGGGCGCTCTACTATTGATTTCGCCAGATTTTATTGATATTTGGAGATATGAGCGCTACAAAGTGGAGCAAGTATCGAGAATATTTAGCCATGGAATTAAACCATTATTGCGTCACTGAACGAGTTTTTTGGGCGAAATCAATAGTAGAGCGCCCTAGAAAATATCTCCAGCTACAAAATAAGCTGCTTTTTATCTCGATTCGATGAGAAATGAAGCCAAAAACTGGCGCCGCGCATAATCGTAGCTATTTCGGGGGTTATTGATAACTAGCTTTTGCCCGCGACTTCGTCCGTGTGGATTTCGTTTTAAAAGTTGCCTAATTTCTAAGCTGTTGAATAAGATTGAACTGAGCTTTTATATTAATACCAATTTGGGGATTCGAGGCTTTCACGGCCCGGTATTAATTAATACCAGTTTGTTAAAACAAAAGCCAAAATTACATTTAAAAAAAGACGTTTTTTTGGTATTTTAGTCTTATGATTTTTATATCTTGTATTTTAGTTGCTAATTTATATCGAAGTCAAACACAATCATATCTAATTGTTCTTGTAACCAATAAGTCAATGCAATACAAATCTGAAAGTGTGTAACAAACATAACGACTTCAAGACTTAATTACTGAAATGATTTCAATTGAATTTGGCCTGAACATAGAACACTCGGTTTTCCATTTTTTATTAATTGACTCCTTCTGACAAAAAAAATATTTCTTATGTCCTTCTCCAAATTTCAGGCTACCTCCCTGCCAAATTTCATTGCAATCAGTTCAATAGTTTAGTCGTGAAGAAGTAATAAACAGACAAACACACTTTTGGATTTATAATATTAGTATGGATAAATCTTCAAAATAGAATAGTAGCTCTGTAATTAAAATGTCGCAGGTAACGTCCAGCTTTATAGGCTTCGCATCAGAGTGATCCAACTGCTGAACTGTCGCAATGGTAAAGAGTGGGTATAATAAGAAGCGACACTCCAAGTGTCCCTTTAAATTAATGACATTACCGATCAAAACACCCTATGGGCATTTAAATTGGCTATGTTATTTTGTCTTTCTCTAAAAGTGGTTTTCTTTTCGAGTCTCACCTCTTGTTATATTATATCTACTCTTTGGTTATCGGTCACAGTTTGGCACACTAAACTATAAACTACCTGGAATGAGCAGTACGTGTATAAGCAGCCGTGCCGACCGGGAGGGCTATACGGGGTATCTCTGTCTCTTTCTTATACACGTCGCGCAGTCATTTAATTACACGCAGTTAGTCATTTGTTATATTTGCAACAGTGTATTAGAAAAGGACAAAGATACCCCGTATAGCCCTCTCTGTCGACACGGTTTCTCCTATCCCGATTCACTGAACTGCTCATTCCAGGTAGTTTAGAGTTCAGTGGTTTGGCATCATAGACATACATATAAGGCGAAAGAGAGCGTCCATCATGGTACCAGTGACAGTCTTTTGTTTAGCTATGTAACGGCAGGAGATAGAGACACTCTCTCTCTCTCTCTTTCGTGTGCCAATCCAAGGCCTATAGAGGGGGGGCGCGAGATAGAGAGAGAGAGCCCGATGCTCTCTCTTTCACCAGGGCAGCGGTGATATACTTTTGTTGAGCTGTGTAACGGTAAGGACAGAGATTCTCCCTCTCGCATGCTAATTGAAGTCCATTTTTTATTAATTCGCTCTCCTAGGAAAAATTTGGGGATAAAAAGTATCCTATGTCCTTCCCCAGATTTCAGGCTACATTCCTGTCAAATTTTATTGAAATCAATTCAGTAGTTTAGTCGTCAAGAAATAACAAACATACAAACACACTTTCGGATTTATAATATAAGTAAGGAAGTAAGGATAAGGAAGTAAGGATACAGAGTGAAAAATATGTCAACCAGATGGCGTCTAGTTGGGGGTTGTAAAGGAAAGTGTTAGCTTGAAATATTGCTCGAAATGTAAACAACTCTTTCTGCACCTTTGTTCCTACACATTTCACATTTGCTGCAGTAAAAATGTTCCTTCAAACAAAATTAAGACTATAATACAATCTTTTAACCATTTATTCAGTTTTATTACAATTTTTAATAATTTTGGGTACGTATTTATTCAGTTTCGAGAGTCGGAGTCGGAATTGGAGTCAGAGTCGGAGTAGGAGTCGGAGGTAAAAAAACAAAAGGAGTCGGAGTCAGAGTCGGAGTCGTGAATTTTGACTACCGACTCCGCAGCTCTGGTTGCAGAGGAAGAATAGACATAAAAATCGTCAAGATTGGAAATAATTTGTAACAGGCTAAATTTTTGTATCCATTTTGGTATTGGGGTTCTAAATAATATGTAAGAGTTCCTCATCGATTCCGTGCCTGCTAGATCAATTATGCGGTGTCAAAGGTTGTGAAAACCGGTGTTTTGCAAATATCTCGAAAACTATGAACTTTTCGAAAAAAAGACATTCAATACTGAGACGTGCTCCGCCGTCCTCGAGTCGTGAATCGAGGCGGAGGGCACGCTGCAAGCCCTAGCCGACCTTTCCACGCCTTTACGAGATCCGAGGAAGGATCTCGAGCGCCAGGCATCCGAAAATACCGGCGTGGAGAGGTCCGGCTCGCGATGGATCTTCGTCCGGCTAGCTCGCGCGAACTCCCAGAGAGGGGCTGGGTGTCACTTGGAGAGATAAAGGACATGCAAGGGGTTTTTCTCGCACAATGAGGCAACTCGCGCTTTTAAAATAGAAAATGAGACGGTGGAGTTTATTCAGTGAAGTTCGTATTATACCATGGCGCCGGCGCGCCGCATGGCGAGTGAGTCATTACTCGCCGTGCTGTTACATTTCGCGATACCTTAACAATTCCGACGCACGCGAAAAGACTCGATCTTATTCGCCTATTCTCTTCTCTCGAGACCCGAACTCGCGAAAGAGTTTCACGCTACGAAAAGGACGCCATCAGGAGATTACGACGCAGCGCAAGATTGTCACAAAGAGCGAAATTACGAGGAGACAGAAGGAAGCGCTTACCTCGGTCACATCCCGTGCGGAACAGGACGAGACCGATCGCTCGTCGATCGTGTGAAAGTTCGCGCTCCTCCCCCTTACAACGTCCGCGATTGGTTGCGACATGCGGCAAATTATGACGTGGAATCCGTCACATCACAATACATATTTATAGCTGAGACAATTTTCTACAAAAATGGCTTAAATAGTTTTTTCGTAGGAGTTCACAAGATATAAAGAGTTGTCTATAACTACCACAGTGTACATATATCGTTACATGTTTGTATAATGCAACAGAAAATATCATGCTATTAACTTAGATACATATGTTGTATAGTATTAAATATAGAAAATAAACTCAAATGTAGACTCTACAATTGTTATGAAAGGAACTTATTTCTATTAAGTAATTAATTTATTTTTATTAATTATAATAAATTCTACCATAACGACACTGGATTATGCCTACTGGGGATATGTACCACGTAATTAAAAAAAACGCATCTGGTACTCAACTTCTAAGGTGGTGTGGAAGAGAGTGCATATTGTATGTACAATATGTAGTTACTAGCGTAGGGTAACATCCAGAGGCGAAACGTGGCGTCTCGAAATGCGCGTTCGTATTTGTATACTTATCAAAAGAGAGTGAGATAGAACGAACCATAGAGAAAGAAATAGTCTTTCCCTCCAAAACCGATCTCAATGCACATTTTTGTAAAACATAAATTATTTCTACGTCACATTCTACGTTATTTTTTTACTGTTACTAACAAAGACACTATTAAATAAATCACGATAAATTTATGCATTATTACGCGTACTTTCATCGACCTATCCCGCGCCACCATTTCTTAGCGTTGTCAATTCCTCTTATACAATACATGTAGTAATAAGCTGGCAATGTCGCGTCGTCTTTGTAACTCAAGGCCACGGAATTTGGTGCCTCAAACATCAAAGGAACCGCCGCGCCGGGGCGTTTCGCATCTGTATGTTACTCTGTTTTACTAGAACGACCCTCGTGGTGCTTTGAAGCACTATATCTCGTGAACGGTTACTCCTACAAAAAAAACAATTATTTAAGCTATTTTTGTAGCAAATTGTCTCTGCTATAAAGAAGTATTGAATGTTTTTTTCGGAAACTTCACGGTTTCCGAGATATTTGCAAAAAAAAAACGGTTTTCGCGACCTTTGACTTCGTGTAATAGATCTAGTAGGCACAGGATCGATGAAGAACTCTCACATATTATTTAGAACCCCAATACCAATGTGGATACAAAAATTCAGCCTGTTGGATGTCTATTTTTCCTGGACTACAATTCGGACACAGACAGGAACAATACCATAACAACGCATAGTGGTCCGGAACCGCACTTTCGTGGCCAAAATAAAAGTACCGTCATACTGATTTTTTTTTCATTCAAAACACGATTAAAATGACTAATATACAGGGTGTCCCAAACTCGACGCGGGAGCCGGAAATGAGAGATTTCTGGGATGATTCTAAACAACTTTTTCCTTTACAAAAATGTTATCCGAAGCTTTGTTAACGAGTTATTAACGAAAAATATTGGCCAATCAGAAAGCGAGTACAGCGGATTAATGATGGCGCGGATGATGGCGGGCCAATACTACTCAAAGCTGGGACGCGCGCTGAAATACATCCACTGTATTCATGCTTCTATTGGTCGGTGTTGTTTGTTAATAACCCATTAACAAAGGAAAAAGTTGTTTAGAATCACCTCAGGAATCTCCCATTTCGGGCTCCCGCGTCGAGTTTGGAACACCCTGTGTATCTAAAAAAATATGCAAATATAAAAATATGGTAACAAATTATGGCAAATACTGGGACTCTAATTCAGTATTATCTAAATGCAGATGTTGATGGTTCAGGATTCATAGCACTTGTATATTTTTTAATAGCAAACTATTTTTCCAACCATTCATGATGTTTCACTTTAAACTTCTTCACTATTCGGTGGCAGTTTTACTACTTTACATATAAATTATAACAAAATTTACGAACTGTCTCCTGAACTGATTTTTTATATTAATCAGAAACATCAGTTTCCTTCTTAGTACATATTAAAAATAAATGTAGAAACTGTAATTGTTCTTTTGCTTGAATAAGTTTCACTGTACCATATGTTGAAGAGATCTTTCTATTTAAAATAATACTCGCCTACAAAAATAGAAATATTTAACTCTTTGCAAAAAAAAACCTTTTGATACAAGAAGAAATAAAACCTTAGCTAAATTATAAAAAACTAAAACTTCACTACACACTCTAATATATAAACTATGGATAACTATGTATAGTAAATTAAATGTAATTATTAGATAATATCTCAGGCTATAGAATATCCCAACAACTTTACACAACCTTTCTCACATTCTATGGTCCGATCAAGACTCATCACTTACCTTCTCAATTCAATCCAAGGCTACATCGAGGGAAGTTTTGTCTGCGGAGCACATACAAAGAATATTCAACTACTTTAACAGTACTCAATTTAATAGAACCCCTAATATATGTATATTATAATACTCTTGATTTGATTTTCATTAATGACACCTTCACGAATGTGGATTTTGCTATTGAGGATCTTATCCCACGTGATAATTATCACCCATCACTTAATTAACTTAATATAACGACTCGATATCTGCGTTTAAACAATCGATCTAAAAGAGGATTTAAAAGAGGATTTTAAAAAAGGAGACTACTCACAGATTCGAGATTATCTGAATAGTATTACCATGGGACAATGATTTAGTGAGCTTAAACACAGATGATGCACTGCAATATCTGTATGATCATTTAAATGTAGCTATAGATGCCTTTATTCTGAAAGTTCACTTCAAGGATTACAATAACTATCCTCATTGGTTTTTGCCAGTATTAAAAAGGTATATAAAGAAAAAGAAAAGTGCACATAAGGTGTACAAAGAATCCAATCTATACGAAGATTACTTGATTTTCTCTGAGTTACGTGCTAGTTGTAAGAGATTAGTTCGTCAATGTTACTCATCTTTTGTTGAGTCAACTGAAGTATCGATGCAATATAATATTAACTCTTTCTAGAAATTTGTTAATACTAAAAGAGGTTTAGACACCATTCCAAATGCAATAACCTTTAACAATAACATAACTAGGGATGATCCCTCCATTGCAAACAATTTTGCATCGTACGTCGGTACGTACGAGTATTTTGGGTCGGTTTACCGCTGTAATATGTCTGATTTTCTTATATCTTAGAATGGATTCAATACATGTTTGGCTAGCATAAATATTAGTATTACTGAAATCTTCACAAAATTAATACTCTGAATATAAACAAGGGACCGGGAATGGACGGGATTCCTCCCATATTATTTAGATCATGCAACTATATAATTTCACGACCTTTTTGGATAATTTTTAATCGTTACCTAGAAACTGGATATTTTTCGTCTTGTTGGAAAACCAGTCTTGTAATTCCAATTTTCAAATCTGGGAACATATCAGATGTTAAAAATTGTAGACCTATTTGTATTAGTAATGTTATGACCAAACTGTTTGAAAATATAATGACTGAGAAATTTAAATTATTAGTGTCAAACATTATATGTGATAATCAACATGGTTTTATACCAGGCAGGTCTACTGTTACTATACAGGGTAGTCCACGTAACTTGTGCACCTCTATAACTTTCAAACTATACGTTGCACGAAAAAATTTTGTATACAATTGCATGGTTTAAAGGGGTACATTGTGTAGTGCATTTATTTTTTTTATAGGTGGAGCCGTTTCGGAGATTTGAAGGTCAACTTTGTTTTTTTAAATAGAATACTATATTTTTTATATAAAAATATGGAAGAATATCGAATTCTGAATAAAAAAGTATTGACCATTAGTAGCCCTAAACCTAGTAGCTAACGAGTAATTTCACTTTATTTTTTGAAAATTTTCTTCACGTAATATCAAGTTGGAGATTCAACCTTATCATAGATTTCCGCAGGACAGTGATGTTTACGTGACAAATGAAGTGAAATTACTCATTAGCTATTAGGTTTAGGGCTAGTAAAGGTCAATACTTTTTTACTCAGAATTCGATATTCTTCCATATTTTGATATAAAAAATATAGTATTCTATTTAAAAAAACAAAGTTGACCTTCAAATTTCCGAAACGGCTCCACCTATAAAAAAAATAAATACACTACATAATGTACCCCTTTAAACCATGCAACTTTTGTATACAAAATTTTTTCGTGCAACGCATATTTTGGAAGTTATAGAGATGCACAAGTTGCGTGGACCACCTTGTATATTGATTAAGAAAACTTTTCGTTGCGTAACACAGTAATGATTTTGTAACTGATTTATGTATTGAGCTTTAGTCCCGTTAAGATAGATAAATAAATAAATATCTCAAGCGTCTGTTTATTATAAAATCTGTCTAGATTTAAAAGTTGCAGGAGGTTGCACCTAAAATTTGTATACATACTTAAACACATATCTAAACTTTCATATGAAACAAATTTGGTGGTTAGCAATTTTAAGCATTTTTTTAAAATCCTTCGAAAATTTTGATTATTATAAACATTGCAGCGTTGATACGCAGATTAAAAAATGCTTTACACAATTAAATAGTTAAAATACACCTACTGACATGCATAAAACAGTAATTGAAACCTGCAATTTGACACTCTATAAGCAATACCTACAACAATAAGTTTCACATTGAAATTCCGAATTTTATCTTTGAAACATTGCCCTTGATCATCTAATTATTTAAAATGAATAATATTCCAGAATTTGAAGTTTTGAAGGGTTGTCACTATATAGCATTAAAGATTTTTTTTAAATATTGGATTTCAAAAATTGAATTTTGACCACGAGAATGACGTTTCCGAACCACTGTGCAACGACAGAATTTGATTTCATAAATATACCAGTAAACTTAAAACGATGTTACAGTGTTGTAGAACATGTAAGGCACATGTTCGTGAAGGTAATAGAATAATGGAATCGATAGCTTTTTGTACGTCGTCAATGATTACAGTGAAATTGAAGAGTGGCTCGATGAAGCGACGAAACGGCGAGCTTATAGCGAGAGAAGACTGTACTTACAATAAGTAGCAAAATATACTTCTATAATTTGCAATGTTTTAAAAATGTATTTCTTATGTATTATATTAATTCTATTTTAGTATGATAATAAAATCAATTTCACCACCACCATCAGTTTGACACCACTGGTATAAACTATAAACAGTTTCTTCCCTACGTACTAGAAATCACTACACCTATAAAATTTTTAGTAAACATTTTAACAGTAAATAATTAACAAAGATTCATTAGAATGAAAGGAATTCTAAAGTCCCACTACTTGGAGGGTTATTCAAAAATGTTGTCAGGAGGTTCTAAGCTCGTCTCATTAAATTTCAGAGGAAGCGTTCGTGAGTAATCGCATCTCACCGCGAGAACAATTCAATGTCCCCGGTGGACAGGAAGGACGATGACAGGATGTTGTGTCTGGGGGACACTGCTACTTCTCCTCAACATTTTTGCTGCAGACGGGAGCGTAGCAAGAGATCGTACCTTGACGAGCGATGAGAAGAAAAAAGCCTTCGAGGCGGAGAGCTTCAAGTACTCCTGGACGGGACCAAATGCTTTGACTAGGTCTGCTCTGGTGGAACGTCAGGAAAGGCTACAGTACAACTGCGAGGAGATCCTTAGCGATGTTCAGGCCGGGATCCCTAGTCCGGAGTCCTTCTGGAATATCCTCGTGGACGAGCAGCATCGGCTTCTGTACTGTTACGTACCGAAGGTGAAGATCAAAATGAATACTAATAGAGGAATGGACATAATGGTTATTTTACTGCTGCAGTTATCTGAGTTGTTGACTTTTTTTTGCCATAATGGAGGGGGAATTTTTCTTGCTGACTAATCACGGTGATGAAGAGTGAGGTGATGCAAGTTGCAACGTTTGCTCTACCAAAGTTGATATTTAAGTTTTCGTGACTTGCGCAAGTTTGTGTGAAGTGTACAATCTATTTGAGATTAGTTTTGGAGCTTGGAGTACTTTTAATTATTATTTTGGAAGAATATGAGTTTCGTTTTCTGAAGAGTCCCAGGCTTTTGATAGATCGCAAAAGTTTTCTTCGGTCTTCTACAATTTTTTTCTACCTTGAATTTTTCATGAAGGTAACTTTAAATTTGTATTCTAAATTTTCTGTCCATCAGGTCGCCTGCACGAATTGGAAACGGGTGCTAATGATAGCCACAGGAAAATGGCCAGGCAGCGATCCTCTAGAAATCCCAGCGGATCAGGCTCACTCTTCAGGAACCTTCCAAAGGCTAAGCAACTATACTGTCCCTGAAATCGACAGGATGTTATCTACTTACGACAAGCTAATAGTAGTCAGACATCCCCTTGAAAGGCTACTATCGGCATACAGGAATAAGCTCGAAGCGAAGCAGAAGAGTTCCAAGTACTTCCAAATTCGTTTCGGCAAGAGGATCATCAAGGTACTCTTTCAATTTCTTCTATTTTACTCAAAACTCAATTATACTGACCATAAAAATTAATTTCGAAGAAGTACAGACAAAACGCCACCGAGGAATCTTTACAAAACGGCGACGACGTGACGTTTTCGGAGTTCGTGGAGTACGTCACCGACGAATCATTGAACGAAACGAGAAATGAGCACTGGAAGCCGATGTACGAACTGTGCCAACCCTGTTTAGTTAATTATAATCTCGTTAGCAAGTATGAGAGTCTAGTGGAGGACGCGACGGAGGTTTTGGAACGAATGGGCGTCGAATCCGTGAAGTGGGTAGAAAATCATTAATTAATTGTGAAATGGAATGGGGGAATATTTCGGATTTTGTTTCCAGTTTTCCGACGAAGCCGCCGAGCAGCGAGCCGACGGCGAAGAAGTTGGAGAAGTATTATTCCACGTTGACGTACAAGCAGCTCCGAAAGTTGGCCAACTTGTACAAACTGGACTTGAGGCTGTTTGATTACTCGCTGGAGGATGTGTTGGGATTCTCGTTGGCGTGATCCCTCCTTCCTCCGAGTTCCTCAGAAAAATACGCTTCGTACCGCAAATAGCACAGAGTCTCTGTACATAGCAAATAGAGTTAAGTTTCCACCGTGACTGCGATATTTGTCAAGATCCTGTCCCGCGTACATCGAGGATATTTGCGGCTGTAAGAGCTTACAGTGGGGCATTAGAATAAAACCAGTCTTCAGCGTTCCCTGGATGGTCGCTCCACCGATTCTCCATTGCGCATTGATTTTTATTTTTAAAAGAAACTTACTGCCAAGAATTTTAGAGTATAAGAATTACAATCCGTGATAATTTAAAGAACGTGGATCTTCATTTCTGGCGCTGCTTCGATTAGTCGAGTGCCTTGTAAGTCGTACTTCGAGACGCATGCCATATTCGTGTACCTAAATATATTTTAGTAGAATGACGTGTACAGAATCATTGTAATTCTCATTCCACTAGTTTTTAGTATACTGTAGTTTAAGTTATCAATGTTTCTTCTCTCCAATTGTGTAATTTCGCTGTGGCTGGAATAAAGAAATATTTTGTATATGACAGATTGTTTTGAAAAGGTCCAAAGCTACTTCTTTTGTTGATAAAATGAAAACCTATTTTGTATCTATTTTCAAAAATATTGGCATTGCTTGGTTCTCCTTGATTTGACGAAATCCTTGCTGCCCGGTCTAATAAATTGTGAATTCAACCCCAGCAAAACAGTAACCTATAAATACACGTTTATGCAGACATTGAAGTCACGTGTTCTTTAATAGATTATGTAACATTCGCACAGGGGAGAAGATGTTCGTGCATTGTCCATCGAGGTGAACGTTTGGTTTACATGTTAAAATTAGACGAAGGACTGGAAATGATGGACGAGGTTCGCGTGCATTAAAGAGAAGCAGGCTTTACAACTTAATCAAACCTAAAAGCTCGCCGGTCGAGTGGGAGGACGAAAATAGGCATGGGCCATCAATCACGTCGAAGGACCAGCAAACATAAAGTATTCTTGAAAGATCGATTTATGCCCTTGTTTATCAGTTTATACATCCAATTTTAGCGAATCGTAGAAAAAGCAGACAGAGTCTGGCATAAAGGACTATTCAATAAATTACAAAATCTACTCACTGTACTACAAACACTAATTACAATCCCTGGCTATATTAATAAAAACCACTTGTCTACATTAAATAAAATCTGACTAACATCAGTATTCTGAAGTACAATTATTGGTAATTATTAAGCATTACGTCTTCCTCACCGATTTCTTTGAAACTTTTTTGTATCATGTATTTCGATACGTAGATTAATTAATCTAAATGAAATAATTGTCGCTCTCTTTGCGTTTTCGAGATAAAAATTTTTATATGTATGAAAATACGATTTTGATGGAACGGAAGTTGTACAAATTGCGTGTCCTATTATGGGATCACAAGACGCGCATGCGTGTAAAGAAACTTTGAATTTCCCACATTATTTTCACATAATTAGAAAAAATGGCTATCATGATTCTAAGTGGGGTGTGGGAGCACCGGGCGCAGCCTCCACGCACACCGGGGGCCGGGGGCAGAGCCCCCCCAGGTCGGGGGGGCCCTCCCCTAGACAGAAAGCAAGGATTCAACTTGGAAAATACTGTCTACCTTCCTTCCTACCTTTTCTGCCACAGAAAAGGGGGATGTTATATTTTTTCGCGAGCGAAGCGCGCCATGAAGAACCGAGTGACGACAAAAGCTAGTAAGTTGACCTCAACTAGCTGACAACCCAGGTTTACTTTGTCACCCGCGCCACCGAGGCGCGCTTCGGCGCGAAAGAATATAACATTCCCCTTTTCTGTGGCAGATCACCGAAGGTAGACAGTATTTTCCAAGTGGAACCTTTGCTTTCTGTTTAGTGGGGGGGGGGGGGGGGCCTTGCCCCCTCAATCCCTCACCGGGGGCTCTAACTCCGGCCCCTGGTGTGCGTGGGGGCTGCACCCCGACACCCCGCTAGGGAGTCTCAAGTTGAGACTCTCAACTGACTGAAGTCGCCTCATCGGCGGCCGTAATTTCAAATCTAACCCAGACCTATTCTGATCATTGTTTCAATCCCTTTTTTTAGATAATGGCCCAAAAAATATGACATTTCCTTTTCCGTGGCAGACTATCAAATGTAGACAGTATTTTCCAAGTTGAACTCTTATTTTTCAGGTACAAAAACTCCGTTTTAGCAGTACCGTATGACTTATATGAAGGTGCCCGCCACCATAATTTTCGTACATATAAAAATTTTTATCTCGAAAACGAAAAGAGAGCGACAATTATTTCATTTAGATTAATTAATCTACGTATCAAAATACATGATATAAAAAAGTTTCAAAGAAATCGGTGAGGAGGACGTAATCCTTAATAAATAATTACCCAATTATTATCTTTGATGCCAAAATCTTTATTATTATGAGATATATTGTGAAAGTATAAACAATAGTTTTTTTTGTGCATTGATAACCATGAAGAAAGCGATCATCGTGTGTCAGCAGGTGTAACGATTGTGTTTTTTTTTGTGTATTTAAATGAACGCGGCACGTCACGTCGCGTCGAGCGCTCGCTGTTTCTGAGCACCAGTGTCGGCAACTCGGCGCCTACGGACCAATTTTGCTTCCTACTTTGGAAAAAATATTTGTCTTCCCACTTTTCCAGAACGTTTCCTTGAGAAAAAAGTTCGCTCTATCGCGGGCGTGGTTGGATTTTACGCTGGACCTTTACTTTTTAAGATACACTCAAAAAAACCTCAAAAAAGTGGTGTCAAATCGGTGTCACTTTACCTTTAATGACTGTTTAGATATATATAATCATTCAGAATACAATAAAAATTGATATCAGTGTATAGAGGAAAGTCTACAGAATCATTATATATAAACAAAACTGAAATATCTTTTGTAATAACATCACAAAATTAGTTCAAAGTTGAAAAATGTGTAATTTAAAAAAAATTAAATTTCTCAAAAACTGAGGATGATAGAAAAAAACGGATTTCAGATTCGTGATCAGTGCATGAAATTCTATAAGAAAAGTATAATGAATATCGGAACACAAGAAAAAAGTTAAAATTTGTTGGACAGTGTTCTTATCTTTAATACAGTACTTCCCGCGTAAGGCTCTGCCCATCGGTTCCGTATGTCAAGGCTTAAGCAGAGTGGGAAGTGAATCACGCATCTCCGACTTCTTGCTTGACTTGTTTTTATGTGTTTGAATGCTCGAGGCTGAGAGCTCGACTTCCGAAACAATGGGGCCATAATAGACAAGGATATAGAATCGTGAAAATTAATTTTTTTCGTTATTTCATTAATTATGGACCGAATTATGTTGTGTTTCGTATTTTTTTAATCGGTCGAGTATAACGAATCGATTGGCGCCTCTCCCATGAAAATTTGATGGAAAAAGGTGAAAATCAGTCACGAGTATTTTTAAGTGGCTAGTGCTATCCTTGTCTTTTGTAGACCATTGTTCTGGGAGTCGAGCTTGCGGTTGAAAAAGTTCCCACGGTCCAAGTCGACAAAAAATAGTGGTTGGAGACATTGGGCTATATATTGTCAATGGAATTTGTTGTTGAGTTTTCTTCTACAGCATGTGTTGGTTTTTCTTCTATAAATGATGCATGAGGATATATCTGTAGCTCTAAGGCAAAACGACGTATGTCACATCTTCAAAAAAATTTACTTTATGCGATAACTGAGATCTAGAGATGCGATATCTGAGATCGAGATTCTACTTTCTAGTAGAATTCATATTTCTATCAGAGAAAAGAATCATTAAAAGAATGTTTTCCATTAAAAATAAGGATAAAAAAAAATGAAAACCCACTTTGGTTTTCATCGTGGTGTAGCTAGTGCTGGGAAAATAGGAATTTGAAATAGGTTTAGGAAATAAATATTTTTATTATAGCGTACGTTCGCTCATTGTTTCATCAGTATTAATTTCTGCTTTAAAACCATCACTTTCACTTGTAATCTTATTACTCAAACTTGATTCTGCTCTATCTACTATACAGGGTGTCCTAAACAAAGTGTAAGAGCCGAAAAGGGGTGATTCCTGGGGAGATTCTAAACAACTTTTTCCTTAGCGAAAATGTTCCTTGCGGCTTTGTTAACGAGTTATTAACGAAAAACACCGACCATTAGACGCACGAATACAGTGGATGAATCTCAGCGCGGGCTCCAGCGATGAGTAGCAGTGACCAGTCATCGTCCGCGCCATTATTAATCCGCTGTACTCGCTCCCCGATTGGCCGATGTGTGTCAACATTTTCGCCAAGGAAAAAGTTGTTTAGAATCACATCAGCAATCCCCCCTTTCGGCTCTTATACTTTGTTTGGGACACCCTGTATCGTTATTAGGTTTGTCCACCTCTTCCACTGTATATTTCTCTGCATTGCCTCTTATTTCATACGTTTTTGGTTTAACTTTCGTCTATGTGCTATGCGATCTTTGTACGCTGATACAGACGATAATGTAAGTCCCTATTATTATCGTCTATATTATTCTCTGATTCTATATCTGTACTCTGTACACTCCATGTCCGATAATATTAGCGAGTTGGGGTGTCGTTCTGGTACCCGGTAAGTTATGTTTTCAGGCGAGCTACATTGTTTTTTTGGATTTCCTGATTCCTGATCCATCATCCGATGTCGAATGTACCCTAAACATAAAGCCACAATGGATTCCCTCACAAATCTGTTAGTCAAAACCAGTTACATAAATTGAAACAACCAGAAGACTAAAGCAAACATGCAATAGATTTATTAGACATACAGGGTGTTTGGGATAGTATAGTAAAGCTTTGAAGGGGTGATAGATCACGTAAAAACAAACAAAAAACTTCTATATGACTTGGGTCCAAAACTCAACCATTTTTGAAAAAAACTGTCATGAACATTTAAGCTATAAACCACTATAATTCAGAATAGGAACGTTTTTCGTAAACAATTTCTTCGCTAAAATAAAGATTACGATCTTGTTAATCCAATAAGTACAGTCACTATGATATTGTTACTTTGTATCGCGAAAAAATAATATTTTTCTAACCCCCTAAATTATCGCGATTTTAAAGGGTAATTTAGGGGGTTAGAACAATATTATTTTTTCGCGATACAAGGTAACAATATCACAGTGACTGTACTTATTGGATTAACAAGATCGTAATCTTTAATTTAGCGAAGAAATTGATTACGAAAAACGTTCCTATTTTGAATTATAGCGGTTTATAGCTTAAATGTTTATGACAGTTTTTTTCAAAAATGGTTGAGTTTTGGACCCAAGTCATATAGAAGTTTTTTTGTTTGTTTTTACACCCTGTATAATGTCTCTGCTTTGCTATCCATGTTATTTACAGTGGATGATTAAATTATTGAAACCACCTGCACATATTGACAATTTATTATTCAACGAAAGTCTAATTACATTGAATTCTTATAATTTTTTTCATAAAACCGTGATGTTCGTGAATTGAAAATATACGCTCACAAACAGTGAAAGTAACATATTCAAACACTTCCAAAACAGTCAAATACCTATTTTAACCCTTAAGTTGTCCTCCAATTTGAGTCTAAGAATTTTATTTAACCCATTAAGGTCCAACGTTGTATTAACACAACATTTTTAGTGTGCGAAGGAAATATGCTCCGGTCCTAATGGGTTAATATTAATTATTACTGGGAGATTATATAAATCTTCAAATAGTTCCTTCAATACTTACTACATGGTTATTAGTTTACCATTGTGTAAGGCTGCAGCAGTCCAAACATCCACTTAAGGGTTAATACTGTGATTCAAATTCCACTGTATAGTATTTGCTGTTTAAAGAACCGGATGTTACACGCTATAAATATAGTATAACTATTTGTTTATATTCTTCTACTCAATCACCTGGAAAATATCACGACGTTGTGCCTAAAAACGTTTAAGTGGATATCTTTACAAGCATCCTCGCGTAAAAATAAGATTCGGGCGACATCGGCCGCCTGTTGTGCCCCGTAATTAAATTAACATCCACTCATCACGGTTGACTTGTGCTTCGCCGACCGTGGCGCCTGCAGACTGCAGACATCCACAGAACCCATCACGGTGTCGAATGATTTGCGAGTTTTCGAGAATGGAAAATTACACACAGCTTAGAATAAAACTGTGGAAGGTATCCAAGAGGTCGGTGACCTTCGGTCCGAAGATGTTGTCATTCGAACGACCTTGAGCCCCGAGTGTTTTCGTCGAAGCGGCGATCGAAAATCGATCCGCAGCTTTTTCCAACGAGGCTGTATCGGATATTCCGGTGCTTAATATAACTCCGAGGTGGCGGAATTCGTCAGTTTCGCACCAGTGGTGGGACCCAGGCTACCAATCCTGGAGCAGAAGTTACAAGGGAAGGTGCAACGTGGACGAGGTTAGGGTGGGGACACGAGTTCCTGGAGGAATCTCGGGATTCCTCGATCCTGCGTCGAGAGGCATAGTCGGCGATCGAACGTAAAGTGGCGCAGTACTCGTCGTACCCTCGGGTCGATTTCCTGTATCGGATTCCTGTGATCAACTTGGCGCAGGTCCTCGTTGGCTGCTGGTGATTAAGTTAGTCGAAGGAAACGACAACGGTTTATACTGTTCGTGAGTAGTGATCGATTACTAGGATTACGGTTAATAAAAGTGCGAATGCAGAGTTCCGTCTGTCTTCTCCAGTGTAGCGGACTTCCTGTGCAGCCTGAAAAATGCCACAGCCGGCCCACGAGACGAAGAATATCCTGACGACGTATTTTATTCTCATCCTGCTACTCATTTGCCTCTGGTTACTGTATTCGGGTCTCTTTTAAAGCATAGGGCACATTCCTTGACATGGTGAGTTCTTTTAATTATGTTCTTTTAGTTTGCGTTGACAATGGCTACTTCCGAGTTTGCTTCCGGTTGTAGTATCCGTTGAAGTCTCCGACGCAGCGCGTTCTACTTTAACTTCTTCGTCATTCTGAAGTATCTTCGCTTCACTGATTTCAGGAGTGAAGAAAGCGTAAAGGGAACATCCGAACATCACCAGTCAGACATCTTGATACATCTAGGACTCGCCGGTTTCTTCTTCAACTACTGTTTTTAGACCTTTTGTACAGAAATTCCCGAATGAAGAAAACAACTGTACTTTGTACAAATTCTGTTCACCTTATCAACTCTTCCAGATCTTTATCCACCTTTCCGCGGTGATTAGAGGCGAAAGAGTTCTTTTTGCTTTACAAAGATAGTCAGCAATGTTGTTGGACTTGAAGTGGAGACGCGAACAAGCATAGGACGATCAAACGGAGTTGCGAATTTGTGAATCCGAGGAATTATGTCACTCCTCTCTTCTATGTCAACGTGTTTAAGGAGCGTCTTTAGGGCAGCTGGTGACGAAAAAGGAACGAGGCGGTGCGGTGTGTGGTCGAGGGCGGGAAAAGAAAAACGGCGATGCTCGCGCGAAAACAGAAAACATTTCGGTTACACGGCACGGTGGGCGCGTAACACGTGAACGTTTAGTCGAAAATAGCCGAGATGGTTCCAGCTCTTTTCCAAGGAGTACAGACGATGCGTGTTGGCGTTCGGATGAACTAAATCGGTATTTTTGATAACCACTTCCGAAAATAGACGTTATACATCGCCTCCAGCCTCATGTATCGATTCCTCGCAAGCGGAACGAGTTTTTTGTCGTGGTCGGTTGCCTAACCGGCTGCCGTTTATCGTGGATCGAGTTACCAATTTATTCGATTCGCGAACACCGCGAATATTTTTCCTTTATAAATAGAACCGCGTGGAGAACGTTCGACGACCGCTCCAGATGTATAGTTCTTTTCTGCTTACATCGCGAATCTGTGCGCAATAAAGATCGCTTGTTTCGATTCACCCGACGCTTTGTTTTACTCTTTCACGTTTGGCCATTAAGAAATGTTTATCTATAAGATGATTGTTCATTTATCGTGTACTCTAAAGCGTTTAGCAATGCCATTTCTTGTTTTTTATGAGAAGGTAGCTGCACTAGACTGAAATTACAGTGATAGAAGTTTCTTCTTATTGCGAGGGCAGAGGAACATCAAAGGCAAATTGGTTGTTGTAAATATTTTTACAAGCACGGATGTAAACGCTTCCGAGGCGCTCTAGTAATCGCTAAAAATAGACCTAATTGCTCCAGATTCGCGTTGCCGTATGTGTGTAAGTCTATTGCACAATAGACTGTCCGGAATTGCGTGAGTTACGGTTGAAGGGAAACGAACTGACCTGAAGTTTTCTCGAGTGGAAATTTTTAGGAAACCAAGTAGAAGGAAGAAGCAAATACTTCATGACTCCATAGTGTGTATAATTAATCCTGGAGTTAATAAAAAGATGCGTGCTTATTCATAAAATTATCCCGTTGAGATGTTCGCTTCTTTTTCATCGGGGATCCGATTTTTCGACTAAAGATGATGGCGCGACATAGCAGGCCGCTGAAGTAAATGATTTCCACAAGACTGAGGAAGCTGCAGCCGAGGAAAAGGCTGAATATTCCGCCTATGGATGCTGGAATGTCGAAAAATCAAATTTATCTAGTTTTTAATTATGAACATCTCTGAGTTTTAATTACCCAGGAGATAGAACTCATTGGCTGCTGGGAGCGTTTCTACGAGTTGGTAGGTCTGAGAATGCATGTAGACTCGCAGGACGGCTTTCTCTGTCGATACGTTTTCACTGGAAAATAGAAAATTTTCGGTACACGGAACTAAATTGTGAAATATTTAGTCTTTCGCAATATTCGAACCTTAAGAATGAGAATTTTATAATATTTTGATTCTGCAACAACTAATTGTAAGAAAGAAGTAAAGCTTTGCTGAGATACTTAAAGCCTGCTGCAGATTCTGTGACCAAAAACATTTGAAACCCTATCAATAATAAAAATTTTAAACATTAACTCACTAGCCCGTAGACAGGTGAGTTTTCATCAAATTAATCGAGTTCAATGAACCGTCGTAAATAAAATCCTCGCAAGGAGATCGGCAGGAGCAATTAATGTTATCGTTGTGAACGTCTTGAACGATGCTTATGTTCTTAGAGTTCATCTGGATGCAGGCCAAACCATCTACTCCGCAGCGCTAAATTTGTAAAAACGATAGATATTCAAAAAGAAAAAAAATATAATGCAATAATCTTACTTACATCAATGTGAAGGAAATCTACGACTTGATCGTAGATGAACGGCAGACACTTGCAGATTTTAATCATGGCTTTCATTCTGCAATTCGCGTAGCAATTCGAGTATCGATACAAAGGCATGTATTCCAAAGGGTTTTGATCGGAAGGGATGCACAAGGGAACAATTTCGTTCTGTTGATTGCGATGATACAATCCTGGTGGTTTCTTTGTACGCTCCGGTTTTATGCCAATCTATGGATCCATGAGAAAAATCAATCTCTCAAAATTGTAATTATTGAAGAATTTTGTTTAATTTATTACCTGTAATTCTTGGCCCCTTTGCAAAATGTAGGAGTTGGTATTGAGGCCTGGATAGTCCATGCTGTGGTGAATGAGCACCTGTTAAATAAATAAAATTGTCTGTAAAATGAAGAGGTCAACGAAAACTTTTGTCCTTTGAACCTTTCAACTTTTCCGTACCATCATCCCATCGGTATGGGATGCACTGAATCTATTAATATCGTGGGTGTCCGTGTTGAATATATCCTTCTTGATCAGAAGTTTCAGACCACTTCTGCGACCAAAGTCAACGGAAGTTATAGGTTGCGGTTTCGGCTGATTTCTGGGTGCCGTCAGAAAGGAATAGAAACTTAATGAAAATTTTATATCGTTTAGGAAAACTATTTTTAGGAAATAATTACTAGACAGCGGATTTTATGCATTTATGGCAATGCTAAAAAATGCAAAAAAAATCTACGAGGCTGTTAACATATAAGCAATACTATTCGACAATATTATTGTTGTTGTTGTTATTGTTCCCAAGAATATTATTCAAGTTAGTATGTTTAAAACGTTAAACATACTGTTTTTCATATCCCAATTCATTATTTGTGCTGGTAAAAATTTCATTTTGCATAAGGATCGACTGTCTAATAATTACTTATCACGATCCACGAATTCCTCAAGGAGGTAATTAAAGGAACAACAGAGTCCATAAGAAGTATAAGAAATCTTCATAGCGTCGGAGCAATCTATGCGTTCGCTGTTCCACCAGCAGGCTTCAGCAATATCGTCACAGGACCTCAAAATTTTTAAAAAATCTACTATAGACCACTGATTTTCTTCCAAAATCAGTTTCAGTGTATCGATTTCGTCATATTTTATCACTGCGTAGGGCAGCGTTATATAATGGCCATATCTACATCAAGTTTGTATCATTAATTTTAGAAAACCTACTTGCAGTCTCTTGATATTATTGCAATTTAAATACACACTTGAAAATTGTCATCGCAAGCGCCTTACTAACATTTTTAGGCAACATCACTCCGTCCAAAATTGCTTGGCGTTTGTGAGAAGGAATCGGAGAAAAAGAACAAATGGTAACAGCTGGAAAAGGAGCATCCAAAATGGGATTATAAAATGATTTAATATAGGTATTCGTTGGATTGTCGTTGTATCGACGCAGGAACTGCATCACCATCAAACTTAAACCTGAAATAGTAAGTGTTAATTTCGCATGTGTTTTCACCTCGTTTCTTCAAGAAAAATCACGCACAGACGAATCCGGTGAGAATTGTACAGGTCCAGAAGATTTTTCCAAAGAATCCAACATTGATATCGATCTTCCCAAAATATTGTAATCCATGCACTGATGTACTTTCGAAAAAGTCATTCAGAACGTCTCGAACAGTGGACACTTTTTCCTTCTTCTTAGGAGAGTCAACAACGTTTGAAGTAACTTTCGCGTTGATGACTTGAATCGTTTTGCCGATCGATCGCTTCTGAATGTTAGTATTACTGTCGGTGAAGTAGAAAAATCCTTGATTTCTAGTGACGAATTTTTTAGACATCGTTGAATAATAAATCAAACACTTTTGAGATTTTTAGGAATAAAATTTTTAGATTTTGCTCTGAAACCTGTTATGGTCAATCGTTCCAAATTGGTTTCCCTGGGCGTACTGATTTCCCTCCACGTAGAATGCCGCATTTTATCGAAGTCAGCTAGCATCGCGTGTTGCGGACTCTCTTAATTATTCATCCTCCTCTTTAAAATTAATCGCGAGGGTGTAGCTGTCGCTTTGAGCGACGATAGCTATCGCAATTAATGGTACAAGGGTCATCGATTTGCCGTGGTAAAGATTCGCGTTATTTAAACAACGGATTCGCACAAATCACTTGAAATTGAAAAAATGCACAATTTAATTACTATCTGGCTTGTATAACATACAGGTTGTTACAGTATTTTACATAATTCTTAGAAAAAATTACATTATTTCTCTGTAAGAACACTTAGTACGCCGCTTACGTATTGGAAGGAACATACGAATTCCATTGCATGGCCCTTGTCACTCGAAACCCTGATGCGCCCTTTAATTTCATCTTTTATTTACAATCGTGTCGATTAAAAACGAATAATCTTTAAATATACAGCGTTTGGATCATTCGTGGGTATTTTTAAATCTTCTACAGTTTGAGCCCAATCTCTCCTAAGAATTTATAATGATTCATACGCTGCCAATAAAAAATTAATTAGAAAACGGTGAATAAGGGAAATCTATTCTACACAGCACGTACAAATAAATAATGCGCAACGCGATACGAAAGGACAACTATTTACAAGGCGGCGTGCGAGAAAAAGAACTCACGATCAACCGCGATTTTATACACGTTCCGCAGGCTCAAGCCGAGTCGCAGTAAATTCAATTCTATAAACGAGATGCGGATACGCAACACGTTCCTTTCAGAAATCTTGAAACAGAGCCAGTTGTTCCGGTGGCAACGGAGGCTGCGAACGCCAGTCGGTCTCAGGGTAATCGTCGAAACAGCTGGGATCACCTGGTGCTTTCACTCTCGGTTTTATCGGGGGATTCAGCGCTCTGTGAGGCACCTGTAATCAAAATCCATTACAATCGAAAATTGCTCAAGATCCAATCCTTCAAAATTCAACCACTCACCAATGGCCACTCAACCAGCTTGAACCACCGATGCCTTTTGACATCGTCAGCCCCCTGCCTCATGTTCCCCAGCCTCTTCGTTCTGTCAGCGATCAGGAGTTTCTTAATTAAATCCTTCGCGATCGGATCCATGTGCTTCGGCCACTCTATCCTCCCGCTGAGAATCTTCTCATAAATCCCGAAGGGATTGTCGTCAAAGAACGGCGGAAAACCGGCCAGCATCTCGTAAATCAGAACCCCGAGCGCCCACCAATCCACCGCCTTATTGTGTCCTTTGCTTTGGATTATTTCTGGCGCCAAGTATTCCGGTGTGCCGCACAGGGTCCACGTTCTACAAACGCGATCATTCGTAATATATAATTACAGCCGCACGTTTCCGCCGCACTGTCCCGCGAAACGGGGAGAACGTTTATCGCGCACGTTATCAATGCTTTTTCAGTATAATTAAACAACTACGGAGGAAAAGATACCCTGGGGGGGGGGAGCAGCGTTTATGAGAGATGCTATCGAGGTGTAGGAGGCATTCAGAGTAAATACCGAGTAGGAAGATCAGCGGGGTAAATGGTAATAAAATATTAATATGTTTGTTTTCGTTTGTAAAGTCGATGTCACATGCGATATTAAACCTTCTGCGCTCTTTAAGTTTTTAAACCTTAATGTTACTATTTAGGTCTCTTATTACTTGAAGTTATGTTACACATTTGGTATCTACATTCTGCATAAGGGTGTCGGATAGTGGATTACCGCCGCATGTGGTGGAACTGAGAAGCTCCGAATCACAATGGATTGCGATACTAGTTGTAATACTCTTTGGTTAAAAGATAGTACCGAAGCAAGTTTACCCAGAGGCCTGTACACCAGTGATGTCAAACACGCGGCCCGCGGGCCGCAAGCGGCCCTCAAGACCTTAGAGTGCGGCCCGCGGCCCAAAACTTGAAATTAATTTTATGACCAAAAAAATACAATGCAACACAATGCTAAAGGAAAAATATAATGAAATTGACATTCCAGATTTTTATTCGTACTTGCCAGAACATTTTATTGAAATGCGTATGTTTATTGCGAGAATCTTGGCAATGTTTGGTAGTACATATCTATATGTGAACAATTATTTTCTGTCTTAAAGACTAATAAAACTTCACACAGGGTGAGGTTAACAAATGAACACTTAAAATCTATGTTAAAAATATCTTTATCCCAAAAAATTACACCCGATATCGATAAAATAGTATCTGCGAAAAGATGCCAAGTGTCTAGTAAAAAAATATTAAGTCTTTTAATTTCTAAAATTAATGTATCTTTTAATGTATTTTTTTAATTCTTGTAAATTTATTCAAGAAAAATAAATGTAAAGTTTAAATGAGTTATTTTCCATTATAAATAAAAGACTTTTTTTTCTTCCTGTCTGCGGCCCGCGGATTTTCTTAAAATGAATTTGGTTGCCCGTATTCATACATGAGTTTGGCACCACTGCTGTACACACATAATAAAAAATATATATATATATACAACTTTTATTGATAAACAAGCAATTAACTTAGCAAAGTGTTCTCTATGATAATTTCAATAACAATCAATGCTTTGTAAACATCTAGAACTTAATAATTATGTTTAATATAAATATAGGAATACACCCACGGGCCACGTAATTTATGTCAGCCCTGATTCAACCAATATATGGCAAGGGCGCAATCAAGGTCAGCCATGTTTGTAAACAAACAACTCGGATTTTTTAGAATATTCTTTGTTCAATTATGGAGAGCCGTAAAGAGCTCGAGTTTCCAATTTGGCTTTCAAAACTTCGTAAAAAAATAAATGTAAATGTTTTTATAGAAGAAATTTATTCCTGGACTTTTTTTTTCCAAAACAGGGCTCTTTACGGTTCTCGGCCTTTTTCTCTTGAACAAGAATACCACAATTATTATGCGTTTTGTTTCCTATTCTGTCCAAAATCTTAGAAGTACGGTCCCATAAAAAGGTTTTTATACAAGAAACTTTTTTCTGGACACTTTTTTCAAAAAAGGGCTCTGTAGCGCACTCGGCATATTTTTCTGAACCAGAATATCATAATTATTATGTATTTTATCAGCTATTGTGCCCGTTATATATGGGGCCGTTTAGTTCACTTTTCCGCCACTACGCGGCGGTAATCCAGTATCCGACACTAATATTAGAATCAAAATTGAAGTATTTTTTTGAGGTAGAATTTTTTTGTTTTTAGTAAACTATTATTAAATGAAGGTTCAAGTTTCACTTTAAATTTTACTGTAGTTTCATTGTTGGTAGATCGAATGATTGAAACACGGGATAATAGAAATGTGGAGTAATTAAGAACTATATAATTTTATTGTGTACTAACTAAATTTGTTTCATTTAGGATTTTCAAGAGAAACGTAACAGGATGAAATGAAGTGATGATTTACCTGTCGGTGAGTTTCTTGGAGAACCCAAAGTCCGTGATCTTCAGATGACCCTGGCTATCAAGCAAAAGGTTCTCCGGCTTGAGATCCCTGTAAACGATGTGCTTGCTGTGGAGATACTCCAACGCGCAGACTATTTCAGCCGCATAGAAGCAGCTAGTGGGTCCAGAGAATCTCCCGGCTGCCCTCAGATAGGAGAAAAGCTCGCCACCGGCGACGAACTCCAGCAGCATGTAGACTCTGGCCTCGTCCCTTCCGCTCCAGAGCCTGAAAAGAGGTCGGAGGTTGACAGGACTGTTATTAGCATAAAGAGGAAAGAGTTATCTAAATCAGTAACGTGTCTAATTGGGGACTAAAGGAAGAGAAGGGACTTTTTCTTCGGGTAATCCTTGGTTTCTTTCTAGATCCTACTTCGTAGTGGGTTAAATCTATACATTATTATTCTATAATGTGCGTTCAAGTGAGAAAACAGCAGGATACTTTTTCTTGTTAGTTACGCTTTCCTTCGCCACAATTTCAATCGTTCAGACGACAAACACTCGGCTTTCTTCATTACTAACGCGCGTAGGATACACTTCCTCGCACTCGGCACTCTTATTAACGCTCCTAGGCATCATGGATCGCGGTCGAGGAGATTTCATAGATTCCTTTGTGATTGAATTAAAGAAAGGGGAAAGCGAACTCACATGTTCACGATGAAGGGATGCTTGACTTCCTTCAGAACCGTGATCTCGTTTCTAACGTGCTCTACTTGCTTCAGTCTGATCACGTCCACCATGGAGAGGATCTTCAGGGCGAGGGGACTCCCCTGGTGCCTGCAGAGCACCACTCTTCCGAAAGTTCCTGTGCCTATAAATCATTGATCTATCAATCATGGCAACGAACCGCTTCGCTTTATTCTGCAAAGCTGGTGCAATCGCAAGTGCAGAACAATGAATCATCGCAGGCGAACTTTTTACGCAACGTTCGATCGTTATTAACACGATTCACGTCTCTGACATTTACGACGCGCCTGTCTTCGCGGTTTCAAGACTGTTTCCCTCGGCGTGCCTCGTGTTTTGCAATGCAAATGAATCGCTCCCTCGCAGCCGAGATTTCTGATTCGCACGTGAACGCGACCGCGAGTCTTCTCTTCAGCGGCGTCGATTCTCGCGCCGGGGGAATCGCGTAAGGAAAAAAGGATCGCGCCCGCTCGTTATCGATCACGCAGGGGGATTGTTAATTTTCGACCGCTCTCTCTGGTCGCGCGATTAATCAGTGCGTGCAGGTTGCTCGCTCTGTTTCGTCCACTTTTCCCACGGATCGCGGCCAGGTGACCGAAGTTCATCGTACCGCGACCAATTAACGCGGTCGGATTCGTGTCCATCGTTGAAATTAACCAGCAAATTGCCACGTCGAGACTTCTTTTATCGCGGGACAATGTTTTGCATACGGGAGCCTCGCAAAATTGGCAGGCGCTCGCGAATAAGGAGCGAAAACGGTTTCGGTTGTTTGAGTTTGGCTGCCAGAGACAGGAACAGGTGTCATTGATAAAAGAATCGGCTTTCTGCGAATGTTAGTCGCGAAATTTACGCAATTACCGAGATCTTCTTTGCCAGCAACGAGTGCGGCTTGTATACAAGGATATTTAAGATGATTAAACTTTATTCGTAGTCAGTGGCAGTGGACTTTTCCACGTTTTTCATGCTAACTTTCGTTTATGCTAATGCGATTTCCTTGTTATGAGCCTGATGCTACATTCGATGCTTCTTGGGGATTATTTAGAGCACACGAAGTTTGCTTTCACGTACTCTTACTCGTATCTTTTGTAACACAAAGGTAAGCTAACAGTGCAGGAGGTGACCTAAAAATTTGTGGGTTGAAGTGAATTTGTGGTCAGAGGATTTTTTATTACTTTTTAAGTGTTAGATAAATTAAGCTCCTTGGTTGACCAGGGAATGACTATAAATTCCTTTTTTAGCATAGAAAATATTTAACTTTTGTGAAATACATATTTTATAAGAAGCAAAAACAGAATGTAGGTTTAATTATTAATATTAATATATTATAAGATAGTTTAGTTTTTATGCAAAATAAAATTTTTACAAGCATGAATAAAGAATTGGAAGTTAGGTAGCAGTATATGCTACTTAAACATTGTAATTTGAAATGCATTTTTTATGTTTCGTAGATTTTAGCATCTATCAACAGTCTCCTAGATTTTTGTGCCTTTAGAATTTCCATAAAGGCATAAAAAACCACAGTCTATATATTATAAAGATGTGTAATAGACAGTTTAAACATTACCATGTATTGCAATTTTATAGTTGAAAACAAAAATATGTATCTATATAATGCAATTCAATCAAAGATTTATATTTAATAATTAATTTTTGGAGTTTGCCTATAGTAAATTTTGGTTTTTCCGATCGAAGAAAAAATCAGTTTGGATACGAGTAATTAGGTCACGATTATCTATAGTTTTACACATTGATTTTGCCTAATCTTTCCAATTTTGCTTATTTTGTCTAATGATGTATTTGGTTTTCGCTAAACCTAGTCTTCTTATCTTATAATTTTTCTTGCTATCAAGAAATGTATTTTTTCTTATAGATTCTTTTTGCTACAATCCTCTCTCGCTATTATTCTCTTTCTTGAATTTTTAAGAGCTCCCACTCGCTATAATCTTTTTACACCTTTTCACTATAAAAACCAAGAAAATTTAACATAATTAAATGTCGCACCTATGACTTCCAAAATTACTTCTAATGAAATTGTCATCGCTTCCAAGACAAAAATTAAAAAATTTTCTTAAAAATTGACAATCACCACAACAACCCAGACCTACAGTATTATATCAGTGGTTGTAAGACAAAACGATACAAGTCACATTTTTAAAAAAATTTGAGTTCATGCTTCCATCGATGTATAGGTAATGAGCATAATTTATATTATTATTAAAGAGAAAATGCATTAAATGAATGTTTTCCTTTAAAAACAAAACTGTAATAAAGTTCAAGATCGCATTTATAATAAATACATATAGCACGGACAATGAGATCTTTAAATGCAAATATGTATCTTTCAGCCCCGATGCACACGATCCACACGAAATCACTAAGATTATCTGTGATTATCTGGGATCATTGCGATTTCATGTAAGTGACGTTGCCCAATTTATTTGTATTTATGAAAAACATAGTAGCATGCAGAATTGCAGCGACTTTTTTGTCGCTCGTGTGCATCGGGGCTAAAACGAAAACATGTGACATACATCGTTCTGCCTTATAACCACAAAAATATATTGAATATATATAAACATTGTCTCGCTTGTTTGATATTTTTGTCCCGAACAACTCATTTATCTCGATGCGAATTCATCTCCCGAGTTCCGTCCACGCCAGACGCTCCCCTCAATACTCTTCTGTTTTTTCCCGCATGGACACTTGAGAGGATTTTGGTGTGCGTCCAAAACTTGTTTTACGTCTCAAGGAAGCGGTGTCCGCACATCTGTCCTGATCGATCTTCGCCAGCGCGCGCGCGCGCACGATCACTAGGCCTGGTTTACAGACGAATTTAATCCGAAGCGCGATCGAGGCAAATGGAACGATAAAGGATTAACGTACCCGCGGATTTATTTAACTCTCGTTTGATGTACACCTCCCGTTGCGAAATACCGTATACTGGTAATAGCCAGAAGCCGCGTTGGATTTCCCCGGGAGACCTTGGACGCCCCGAAAACGTCGCAGAAGCTTTCCAATTAATCTCGTGAACGATTTAGACGAGCGCCGATCGCGTTCCCATCGATGTGACCGTCTGTATAATTATTTCGCAAGAAAGGCTGGAATGTTTGTAAAACCGAGAACGAAACACCTGCAGTTTACTGATCGAGAGTCTGTCGTGGAGCTCCGGCTTAACGAGCAGTTAAATATACACTCGGTGGCCTCTCACTCTCCAGTGGCCCACTTCTCCGCTTCGAGGGTGGTTTGCTCCTCTTTCATGTGCTCGCAGAGACAACGGTTCACAGAATTTTACTAATCTATCTTTTATTTACCAAGGAAACGCAGTACTTTTTTTTATAGATACACAAGTCCTGGAAACGGTTCTGACACTTTTTTTCAAGCCTAATTCAAGGAAATTGAACCGTTGGGACAGATAGAAAGTCTAAATCTTCGCGGAGAGAAAGGTGCGTTCTCATTAGACTTGCTCACCGATAGTCTTGATGATCTCGAGCTCGTCGACGTCGTACCGCGGAGTGTCCTCTTGCGACCCCTCCTCGTCGGACGTGGTGTCCCCGGACATAGTTCGCGAGCGACTGCAGCGGTTCCCGGAGAAAGTTTTCCGATTTGTTTCACCGTCGGTTCCTCGGACACGTGGAAAGAAAGGAAGCCCCCGGTTCAACGATCCACTCTCGCGCGTATTCTTAGACCGCGTGCGGGCCGGCCGACCTCATATCTGCCCGTCCTGACCCTTTTCGTCCGCGGGGAACCTCTCGAATTAAACGTGCGACGAGCGCGAGCGGAGGCCGACTGTCCGGAGGCCGCTGTCCAGGAAGCCGTCCGCGCGACAGGTACCCGTCGCGTTCTCGTCGCGTGCGCGAGGTTCCGCGGCGAACGGCGCCGGTATATTTGTCGTCCACGGCGCTGTCAACGACCCTTCTCGCCACCGTTCCTCGTTGGGAGCGGTGAAAATGTCCGCGTCAATTTCACAAGTGTCATTTAAAAGCCGCGGCGCCGGCGCAACCGGGACGTCGCGGGGGGAGAATCTCCTCGCTCGATTCTCCTCGTTTCCCTCGCACGGTGAGGTCTGCTGGGTTTTTACCCGTGACGTCCGCCGATGCACGTGTCGCGGGGAGGCGGATCCGCGCCTCGGCGACCGGTCATCGTCGACTGGGTTCCGGAAGAGGAGCGACGGCGATATCCTGGACCACTTTTGGGGAGTTCGATGATCCGCGAGTGTCTTTAATTAACTGAGGAACGGTGTGCGAAGTCCTACGCCACGGTGTCGCGGAGAGTCCCAGCGATCCGCTCGATCAATCACCGACTGCCGTCTCGATCCGACGTCTGAGATCCTGGGCGATCGAGGCGCGAAGATCCCCGGTGTCACATGATCTTTCGGTGCGGTTCGAATGCCAAGCAGAACTAAACTGGTCACCACCGAGGGGTCTCAAAAGCCTGTCTATCCTTCACTCTCTGCTCCCCTCTCTCTGTCTCTGTCTGCACTCCTCCATCCCTTTTCACCACGTTTCACTCCCACCTCCGCGTCCGTCTTTCTCCGTTCAGAGGGGGGAACTCTCACTGAACTCGCATCTCTCTTCCCTGGAGAGAGAGAGAGAGAGAGAGAGAGAGAGAGAGAGAGAGAGAGAGTCTCGCGGAGCGGACAGAGTGATTTATAGACGGCGATCGCGGAAGATCCACGGCTTCGTTCGCGGGATAAAAGGTGGGGATTTAAAAATACGGGGTCGGGAACGGTGTCGTCACGGACCCGTTACGCGGTTCCATGAATTGCGAAAGTTAAGAGAGTTTCGTCAGAGAATTGAATCGGACCCGATGAATCAGGATCCACGGTGATTCGGTTTTCGGGGGTGGGAGACCACCTTGTCGTTTTCTTTTTTTACTTTGCATCGGTGTTTATTTCGGAGGCGGGGGACACGTGGGACACACGTGGCCACCGGTTGCCAACACAGAAATAGTGATGATTCGCGAAATTCGTGGATGTGTCGAGTCAGCTTGTAATCAACCTAATCTTCGGCTAGGAGTTTGGAGAAAGATCGATGATAGTCTGAGGATCTTTCTCGCGAGGTGCGAATCCGCCGAATTTCGACTTATTTTTGGTTCTGGCGTGGTCCAGTTTCGCTGTTGACGGAAGGCTTCCGTCTCGCGCCCGTCGCGTGTCGTCGTTTCCTGTTCTTTGTGGACAACCTTTTTCTGAGAATCTGAATCCTTAGTCGTTTCCATTCGTCGATCGCTTGCAATTTCGAGGGAGAACGCGCCCCACGATACGAATTTGTATCTCTAGTTACTCGAGTATCGTGAAACATCTATAAATAACGATGATGCAGAATACTTTAATATTTACGTTTCTAATAATAATAAACCGGTGCGTATTATCGAGATGCAAATAAACCGGGATCGCGCGATTATCGTCCGTGAAATCCTCGATTTTGCACAGCTCATTGGCCGTGATGTAGCTATTCCTTGCGGAATGTAATTACCAGCGAGAGTGTTATCACGTCCAGAGGATGACGTGGGTTTTCACTCTGACTCTGGCGGTCATTAGCAGCCGAAATGAAAATAATGGCTTCCGGGAGTCTATTTCACGGACTCGCGCGCTGCCAAGAACGACGCTCCAATTACCATCTGTACTTCCTGATGCGATGCTTGTTTTGTTTATCTGGATAATCTACTCTATCCGTTCATTGATAACGATTTCATAATCATCGATCGATTAATCTATGAAAGCTACAATTCGATGAAATTACATAGCAATCTACTGATCTACAAAAAGTATAGAAAATTTAATTACCCAGAGAAATAAAGATCACAGAAGTTGAAATCAAATTCTCTCCATAACACGTCACAAAAGTCTCTCAATCTCATTACTTAAAAAATAGTATTTAGTTATCCAATAATATCATGCCATTTCTTACAAATGTAAAATTTCCACTTATTATTATTATTATTTTGACTGCTTTTTATTATTTTTAACTTCCAAACGCCCTTCATCAAAAACCATACAATCTTCCGAATCGTGATTAATTATTAAAGAAAATTATTATTATAAGAACGAAAATCGCACGAATTTATTGAACGACCTAATACTTTTTATTTCACATCTTAGATCAAACAAATCATGTATCAATAATAAACCATCAGCATTCCCCACGGCAGACATCCAATAACATCCAATAAACGTCCCGCGGCAGTCTCATCCTCGACATATTCGCAATTTCGCCCGTAAGTCAATATTTATCGTCTCCTCGATCCCCCGGCAAAGATTAATGTTCTCCGCGGCGATGCGCGAATAATTCCAAGGGATACGCGAAGCTCGGAAGGTAGCGGAGGACCAAGAGACGCACCAACGCAACGCCGGAATTCTAATATAATTTCGCGGATTATTTTTACATCACAAACATATGGGCGCATCTGGAGACGGCGGTGACAGCTTGCTTCGAGACGGAATAAATTCGCGCTGCCCTAGCATTGACACTGACAGAAGAGGGCGAGTCGCTTCCCCGTGACCGCAGAAATATCGTTCCCCGGCTCAAGGACGGTGCGTCGAGGAAGTTGCAGGTCCACGATGACGCCCGTCTGACGCCCACGACTTCTGGACGCGGATCAAGCTTTCGCTTCTTCGCGAAGACGCCGATTCCGAGACGCTTTCGTTCGAGAGCGTTCCATGTTTGTTTAAGTGGTCCACGAGAAGTTTTATTACAATGTTTCCTTAGTGTTTCTGCTGATTTTAGTGAAGATTGAGATTGCTACTATGGTTGCGAAATGTAACGATTTCTAGGAATTGATGGAAGTTTTTGAGTTCCTGACTCACAGTTATGGTATCGATTCTTTGTAAAGGGATTATCAGTATGCAAGTTTTGAGAGAAGGAAACAGTTTTTTTTGGTTTCATAAAACTGAGGGACTTCTTAATATCTAAAGCAGATATTCGGATCGCTAACTACAGTTCTGAGCAATTGAGTAAGGTTAATAAATTGTTCTGGTAACAAGGTCTACTTCGCTATCATCTCTGTTATTTCTATCATCTTTTTTTGTTTCTATCATCTCTGACTATCATATAAAGTTCCACAAAGATTTGAAGTATTCGCTTTTAGTGACTTCAAGACGAAACTCATTTGCATTGAACCGCAGCAGTTGAAATCGCCAACGCAGCCTACAAGCGCGTTAATTAAAGATTCCTTTGAGCCTCGGTTGAATGCGTCCTTTAACAATCGATCGGTGAAAGGCCACACCGGGTGGCTCGTTATCTCCGCACGTGATTGATAAAATGCGGCGAAGCTTGTTCGTCCGGGTAAAAAGGGGGTCGAAGGGTTCATCTGTCGTACATCTTTCCCTCATTGTTAGGGAGCCGTTATTCACCTGACCATAAAGATAACTTTCGTGAATCATAAAAGCGACTATCTTCGGGCGTGACAGTGCGTGGGTCGCACACGTACTCGGAAGCGGATAGACGCGTGCTGCTCGTGAATAGCTAATTTGAATTATTAACGTCCGACGTCTGCTGGTACTGCCAGTATTTTAATTACAATGTAATTGCTGGTTGACTACCGGTGTCCATTGTTAAAGGTTACCAGTGTCGAGCCATTGACATTACGCGCGTGGAAGTAGAAACGTTTGCCAATGCTGTTAACAATACAATATTCTGTGTTACTGTTTTATATTTCTTTATCGATCTTGAACGATAACTTCCGACGGTAACAAAACCGTCGAAACTGTCGCCCATTTCCTCGATCGCGATTTTTTCTTCTAATGACCTCGGCGAGTGAGTCGCCGGCATCGCTTTTACCGTTCAAATAGCGGATACAGCACGCAGCGGAGGACACGAATATCCACGTGTGCGTGTCGAGGAAAGGTTCTCACAGAACTCGGAGCCAGTATACGATATTTTCAGTTGCCCCGGAGCGGTCCCACGGTGACTTCCGGCGTTTGCCGCGAGCTCGTTCGCTTCCTGCGCCATGACAATTTTTCCGTCGGTGTCCTGAACAATGCCACTAGCTGTAAAAATAATTCATAATTGTGTATTGTCTCACCGCGATTCCATTTTATCGAACCGTCGCCACGCCGCGCGGATTTCTATGCTCACCTGTGTCGGGTGTCGAGGAAACGCCGCGACGTTGCTGTTTTTCCCTCGTTTTCCCGCGACTTCAATTACACTGTTCGGACTGTTTGTCGTTGCATAATGAGCGGCTGTAAAACATACGCGACGGTTAGGATGGAAATCCGTATAGGAGGGAGACGGGTAACGGGCGGACGGACCCCGATTTCGTTCCTCGACCTTGATCCTTTTACCCGTGAAATATGGCGCAGGTGTTTACCTGGGACGGAGTCAGGATGCGAGTGGGGTCTGCCCGTCCGTCGTACGCAAGCCAACTTGAAACCGGAAGCGGCGCTTTCTGCCCTGCTGCCCACGAACAATGAGATCGAGAAATTCCTGCGAGGACGCGAGCACGATCAAACGGCGAGGCGCTTTATCGACAGCGAGGATCGAAAAATCCTCGTGTTCCTAGGGATCTCTGACCCCCGGGGACCTGCTGAAACCCACGAATCTCGTTTTAACGTTTCACTTCTCTCTCTCTCTCTCTCTCTCTCTCTCTCTCTCTCTCTCTCTCTCGCGTCGTTTTTTTTTCATTTCGCTATCAAGCGCACGATAAAACATGCGCGCGACAGTTGTTCCGACTTACCAGCATATGTAATGACGTGGAAAAAAAGAATATCGTCGACTCACCGAAAGAGGGAGATATCACGTGCCCCAAAGTAATCTGCCTGCATAGCGATAAGCAGCCCCACGTTAAACTTTGGAGAATCGCGGAGGTCGTCGATGGACGATCGATCCTGGCCCGCTTCTTCCGTCGACGAAAGCCGTCGCAATGACGCCTGTCACAGGATATGGAAGCAATTTTCTGTGATGAATCGCAGTTGCATGCGTTAGTAAATGAAAGAACGCTGGCGTGTTGCGTGGCTGGTTTCGGGCGCGCACCGACACCGTCATTTCCGGTCGTTTATGCTCGCCCCTTTGCGATCGATACACCGCGCTGAGACAATCGAGAAAATCTTTTCACGGCCGCCCGATGTCACGTGATCCCGCCACTGGCAGCAACAGGTGTGATGCAACAGGTAATCAAACTTGGTACTATGATTCCGTTGTTCATTGGATAGGCCCCCGTTGTAACTACTCCGCTATCGACCGCTCTCGATTCTTTTGCTAGAACTTTTAACGTTCCATTGTGAACAAATTCTTGGATAAAAATTACTGTGTATATTCCCGCTCAAAAGTCTGGAGCATGCTAGGATTTTCGAAGATGTGACGTCTTGTTTATGTTTACGTATTGATTTGCAAGATTGTTATTGTAGTATTGAAACAAGAATTAGTTACAATTAAAACTGCTTTAAAAAAATTAGAATATTTTTATTTGTTAGAAAAACGGAAGAAAAAGAATCTACGAAAGCGGTTTTTAGAAGAATTCTAAAACGAAAAAATGACTAATGTATAATATTCTTCAGTAACGAAGCCTATTATTTTTTTTATGAAATGTGGTAGAAGGAAAAAAATCGAATAGCTGACCGCTGAAATTCAATTGCGGAATTAAATCACAGAATAAAGTTTTTTTTCTTCCTCTTTTTGCTATGAAAAGTACATGTTTTAAGTGCATATACATATGTATTTCTAATTCTAATAAACATATATAGAATAAAAAACGAAAAAACTGAAGGTACCCCAAACATTTGAGCCAAAATCTATGTTGTTTGTTGTTGAATTGTAATAAGATACATTGAGTTCAATTTTAGTACTCTTATTATTTATTAGACTTAGTTTATTTATAAAAAAGGATATAGCCAAAGAAGAAGGTGAAAAGTGCACCTAAACCGAATTGAACTTTTGATATACTAATTGTTATCTCTGAACAAGAAAACAATTTCTGCCAAATTTCATCTCTCTATCTTTACTACTGAGGTAATAACTTGGTAAATAAAATGTGATTTTTATTTTAGTTGTTATTACTCTTGTTTTATTGCAAGAAACAACATAAGAAAAACTAAAGGTTTTCTACGTATTGAGATATATATTGGTTAATTTTTTCGGATTTTTTGGCTCTAAATATGAATTTTAAAAAATTTAAGAAGTTTAAAAATGCCGAGAAACTATTTTTATATTTTTACAGTAGAAGCAGCTTCCTATGATTATTTATTCATAATTTTTTCAGATTTTTTAAAGTGATGCAACATTGTTGAAAAAATTAAAAACTAATATTTTTTACCTTTTCTCCGCAGAGAACTATCTTATGCAGTCGATAAACGTACTTTTTTATTAAGTAAATATTTTATACGATTTTAGGTATATACATTCTATGAATATATATGAGTTCTGATTTTCAAGTGACTTACCTTAGGACGTTGGTAAATGGACTCCATTACTATAAGCATGGTGTCCTCAGTTTTCGTCGCTATCGACATTTACAACAGGGTTCACTTGTACAACATCAAAAAGTTTACTTAATTGTTCTACTGGCTTTATAATTTTTTATAAATATTGTGCATGAGAGAGATAATGTTACGCGATTCTGTGAGAGCGATTCTGTTACACGGAGCAGCAGTTCAGTGCAGTGAACACGCTCACGCGGACCCACCGCACCGTACGGTTGAGTACCGCTGCCGGCGCCGTACATTTTACTAAACTATTTCGTTTCTGTATTGAAAACCAAACGTGACTTACCACTTCTGTTGATGCCTTCCGATGAAAAGGTGTCTGCTGCTTCGCATGGTGGAGTCAGATTTTCTTCTAGACTCCGAATTTTTTAAATAAATTTAAAAATATGTGGACAAATTGATGCATTTTGGGTGTTCTTATCGTTTTGAGCATTGCTTAAACATATTTAAATGTTGATAATTCAATAATAATTCATATTACTATTGAATAACTATTACTGTTTGGGTACAACAATTCTTCAAAGTTCAAACATTGTATTTATTTTCAAAATCGAATTTCTCGTAAACTGAGGGTGATGGCGATAAACGGTTCGCAGATTCGTATTCAGCGCACAGGAATCTGTAAGAAACAATTATTGAATATTAGAACTTCGGACCACTGCTGAATAGTGTCATACATATACCCAATTCAATTGGATATGCCGGAGTGAGTCGCTATTTTTCGAGTGCAGGAATGGTAAACCGTATTATTGGATGCTGAGGGCTTGTAGCTGCAATAACATGTATATTATCTCTCTCATGTACAATATTTAACAAAAATTATAAGGCCAGCAGAACAATAAAGTAAACTTTTTGATATCGAACAAGTGAACCCAGTTATAAATGTCGATAGTGACAAAGACTGAGGACACCGTGCTTATAGTAATGGTAGTCCATTTACCAACGTCCTAAGGTAAGTCACTTGAAAATCAGAACTCATATATTCATGGAATATATATACCTAAAATCGAATAAAATATTTATTTAATGAAAAAGTACGTTTATCGACGGCATAAGATAGTCCTCTGCAAAGAAAGGGTAAAAAATATTAGTTTTTAATTTTTTCAACAATGTTGCATCACTTTAAAAAATCTGAAAAAATTATGAATAAATAATCATAGGAAGGTGCTTCTACTGTAAAAATATAAAAATAGTCTCTCCATAATTTGAATAAAAAGTCGGCATTTTTAATCTTTTTCAAATTTAAAAAATTCAGATTTTCGATAAGTTGACTACCCTTAATTTTTAAAATATTTTTCCCTGTAATAGAACAAGAGTAATAACAACTAAACTAAAAATCACGTTTTACTCTGTTATTACCCCTGTAGTAAAGATAGAACGTTGAAACATACCAGCAATTGTTTTCTTATGAAGAGTTAACAATTGGTATATTCATTGTTCATTTTGGTTTAGAGACAGTTTTCACCTTCTTATTCGGCTATAACCTTTACTGTTTTAACATTTTTTTGATAGAGTACAATTTTTTACTTTTGATACAATTTAAACGGTATATAAGCAGAAGGTGAACACTAGAATTTTTTAATAGTCAGAATGTTTAGTTCTGCCTTTGAAAAAAGTTGAACACAATAACACTAAAGTAGTTTACAATGCTACAGATTTTTCAGGTATAAAATACAGTGACAGGTATGTAAATAAAACAACAGAAAACTAGAAGACTAAAAAAAAATAAATCAAACATTTTTATATCGTCAAGAAAAAAACAGTAAAAAAAGTATCCAGTGCAAGAACAAAAATCTAAGGAATCTACTGTATTTTCAACATATTTCTTCATAAATAACAATAAACTGTGAATTGCAAAATCTAAAGATTCTGAACTTAAAAAGCACATTGAAGAGTAAGCACTAACCCATATCCGATTTCCATAAACTGCCCCCCAATTACATCAAAAACACATTACCTACAGCTTCAAGAAACGTCATGAATTAGTCGCTACAAATGCAACAATCCACCAGGGAACCCAATTCAACCAAATAAATACGATACAACAATCCGTGTTATCTCAACGTCTTATTAAACCCCCCGCTAATGCAATGACAAGCCAAACGAGACTCCGAATGGATTCCTCGAGCGTCCTCGGTGCTTTCCTTCGCCGGCAACGAAAGGAAGAATGCACTTACTTGGTCACCGTGCGACAGGTGTTGCAGGGTTCCGAGCCGCGTCGCGAATCGATCCTGTCGCAGCCTTTTTCTCTCGGCCAGCGTCTTCTTCTCGCCTGCGTTTCCGGCCGTCCCTCCGGTGTTCCTTGGGACACCGGGACGTTCCTCCGTCCCTCGTCCATCCGTCGCGGAAGGACGCCCGGCTGTTGCCAGGCCGAAGGACTCAACAGCCACGTGGATCTCGGCACCGCGAGAAACGAACCATGAACATAAACGTTATCGCTAAAAAGTTACTCGGTTTTTGTTGGGTCGTTAAGCGTTTCGTTACACCGCGGATGCTGATTCACGATTCAGCTTCGGCCTCGCGGTTCTTACTCGCGATCGAGGAATGCGGCACGATCGAGCGATGTTAACGATCAGTTATCGTTGCGAGCACCGATCCGATTCCTGATCCCTCGGTTACATAAACCGTTCGCTCAGTTTCCGGGCCAGAGACCTAGGGTTCCGGGTCTTTGAGACGCGTTTGACCTTTGGGAGATGAACTCTTCAGTCTGGTAGTCGTTGAAGATGGAGACGTTGAGGTTGCGACGTGGCCGGACGCTGTGTATGACACGGGAGCTCCACGGGCCCGTTTCTCAAATCCCCCGTGAATTCTTCCAGTGCCATTTACAGAATCACAGCCCTGGCAGCGGAGCGTCCTTTGTCCGACGCCGCGGAGAACGGGGACCGAAGGTCAACGACCGGTCCCCCCGATTATGCAATTTCATCCCTGGCGTTTGATTCGCGAAGCGTCTCGGCCGATAACTCAGCGAGTCGGTGAAACGCGGCGGGCCCCACGTATGCAAGAACCCGACGAAAGAAGCGGATTC
This sequence comes from Perdita meconis, assembly GCA_030770465.2. Classification (NCBI taxonomy): domain Eukaryota; kingdom Metazoa; phylum Arthropoda; class Insecta; order Hymenoptera; family Andrenidae; genus Perdita; species Perdita meconis. The sequence goes on from JASKOS020000045.1 coordinate 238,065, forward strand.
CACGAGGATAATTCATGACTCGGCCGCGTCCACCGTTTCTTCCCCCTTTCTTGCTCTTCCGTCACGGAACGACGATCCTTCCCGGAAGCCGATGTCCGCTGGATCTACCGCCGCGATTCTCCGTTCTCCACGCTCCGATCTCCGATCCCGCCGATTTCCCACCGTTCCGATCTTCCCCCCATTTTTTTCCAATTTCTCCTATCGAAAAGAATTTTCGACTCTCTTGACGCTTTATGCTTTTCACCGTAATTTTCGTTTCCCTTTTTTGCCTTTCCACCGGGGGAGGCAAACCACGATTTCTCACGGTCACACTTGATCAGACGTCGATCGCGCACTGTCACCGTTCCTAAAGCTGGATATAAACATGTGCAACGCGCGTTGCAGAACACACTTGAAGCGGTCGAAAAGGGTCGATTTTTATGGTTTGACGCACAAGTTACTATGGACGGGATAGGGGCTGTGCACGGTTTTGCGCGTGTTCGCTTTCGATGTTCCGCGTGGTTATACCTGCCTTAATAGATCGATTATGAATATTACCGTTCAAGGATTCACTGAAAAACCAGATCCCCGTTTTCCGTCGACTCCATTCTTCCCCCATCCGCGACCGATTGAATCGTTCTCGTTAGTCGGTTAATTTACAAACATTAATTCAATCAGAGCACGGCGAAGTGATTTATTATAAAGATGGCGGGGCCCCCGGTATGCCGAGGGAACCCGGGTGTCCGCGTTTTCCCGTCTGGTTCTCACGATTCGAATCTTCTCAGTGCGCTTCTCTGTACCTGCGATTCTTCAACGACTATCTAGAAGTCTCCGCGGGTTCTCAAGCCTGCTCTTCCGGTCATGCTATCATTCTGGTTCTCACGCCTCGTTTCGAATCCATCGGGACAGGGCAACGAGAAGTCGTGGCATGGAAATAACAGTCTTTCGACGACTTCGACGGGGGCCTAGGCGAAACGAGCAATTACTAAGGGATTCGGGTTCGACGTTTCGAAGCTCTGTTTTCATGCTGCTTGTAGTAAACTAACAGTAAATTGTATATCGACTGCGGAGAAGCTATTGTCATTGGAAACGAGGGAAACCAAAGTATGTCACCTCGGGGGTCTTGTCAGTCATTTCCAGGAAGAGCACCGATCCTTTTTGTGGTTTTACTAGGTGATTTCGTCGCGTCGAATGTGGAACAAAACGTTCTGTTAAATGGGAAGGAATTTATAGGCGTTGCAGCGTTGGCGCGAGTTTCAAGGCGGATCTTTCTGATGTGAGTTCTGATGTGAGCAGAGAGTTCAGCTTCCGAATTTTAATTTCAGAGGATCAGATCCAGGTATGTCTGACAATGGATTGGAGTTTTCTATTCGCTTCGAGGGCCACACTCGACGGAACATTAATTACAGTGTACCAGAATTGCGTAGCAGCGTGCCCAAGACAAAAACCATCGTTTCTTGGCCGACGACGTTTATAACGAAGATTAGCTCCCGTGACTGAAAGCAAATAAGGAAAAGCCGAGCCGTAATAAATACGTGTTCTAAACTGGTTATACAGTAGAAGTCCTATAGAAAACCGCCGGTTTCACTTGGTACCCCTATCCTCTGAGTACTTCCCAAGAGAATTGAGGCTTCCCGTCGGTGTTTTGCCGTAGGAGAATCTTTGAAAAGGCTCAGAGCAACTCCTCGCGTTTGTAATTCACCGTTTAATCCAGTATTCCCGTTTCTGAGCGGGGTCACAAGGTGCGTGTCGTCCAAACCCCGAAAAAATATCGAGCGGTCGGAAACAAATTGGAAAATTGGAATGTGTTCGATCGGAGCAGCTGGTTAAATGGGTTAAGCATCGATCACGAATTCCCCTCTCGATCCCGCGACCCCTTCGATTTGCTGCACGTTCCAGCACGTTTCCCGATAGACGGCTCGGATCGAATCGATCGCACGTGATCGCGAAGAAAAACCGCCCAGCCGGGGACGTCGATCGCGCTGGTAATAACTTTGAATATTTGCAAGCGAAACGTTCGCAATGCGTTTTGTGAGACTGAATTGTCCCCAGGCGCGCTTCTGCTCGTTTGTTCACTGACCTTCGTCAAACCGTCAAGTTTCTCTGCTTCGTTGTTATTTTCCGTCCGCATTGCGTAACGCATGATGAGCGAGAATAAACGAAATAGATAAAATGAACGGCTGATGGATTCTTTGTGATGGAAAATATTTTTAACTTATGGAACAACAGAAAAGAAGTTTCTTGAGAGACTCGAAGAAATCGAGAATCAGAAGAAAGAGAAGGAGAATAAGTCGAACCACTTTTTAAACATTTTTCGGAGTCATCTGAAAGACGAAAACGGTGCTAAAATTCAAAATTCCATGACTCAAAGAAGATTCAAATTTCCCTATGAAGCCTTTTTTCCTAGAGTTCTGCGCTTCGAAGGCTGCTTTCCTTTTGGTATCTTATCGGGCACTATCGATCGCTCCGCGAGGGAGAGAAGTCAACCCGCGTTCCGTGAACAGAAAAAATGGAACAGCGAACAAAAAGATTTCTCCGCGACACGAGATCCTGGGCACGGAAATAATGAGGCAATCGAAGAAAAGGGTGATGATCGGCGGAGCCAGGCGAAGGTGAGAAAGAGAAGGGAACCGAGCAGAAAACAATAAAATACCAGAGGAGGCTCGAGCAACAGAATACCTCCTCTTTCAAAACCATATTAAATCACGACATAGATTCGCGCATCGCGAGTGAATTCCATCGTGACGATAAATCAATAGATCCATCTCTCTCTCAGCACGCGTGAAAGCTAACGCGCGACGGTATGCAAATAACCGGTTGCTATCGATTTCTTCATTAGCTGGTTCATCGTCGACGAAGGTTGAGGACCCTTCCGCGATAATGGCCGCGATCGGACGCCGCGCTCGCGAAATCCCCGTGGATCGTCGACGCGATCCCTACGATCGTCGCGAAGCGTTGCGCAAGGTTACAGCGGGCTGCGCGTTGATTTTTTTTTTCGCGCGGCGGAGGTCGGAGCCGGGGGAATAACGGTGACCGTAGGCCGAGGACAGTGACCCGATGCAAATCTTGGGCATCGAGGAAAGAGAAACCGGCGAGAACCCGTGCCCCAACTCTCCGAATTAAATAGATTTCACCCCGCGATCCTCGCCGTCGATAATAACCGCCGCGACGTTTCAGCGCGGAGCGAAGGGCCGCGATCGATGAGCATGAGCACGGATAACGGTGATCGAATCGAATCGCGAGAGAAAGTCTCTCTGCGGGGAAGCACTCAATGGACGTCGAGAGAGAAAGATTCTAGATCCGTCAACGCGCGGATGTTTGATGTTCTACGAAAGATAGTGAATAGTTTGAAGAGGGATAAGCGGTGATAAGAAAGAGATTAGTCGAGTTTTGTGATACTTGCGGAAATACTGGCTGCTCGAGGACGATGCGATCGCCATTGGTTACGGCCTCTTCTTCCCTCCTCGCACTGACGCGGTTAATACCTTCTTCCTCTCGGTTCCATCAACATTTCACTCGTCGCTCGGCGTTTCGGCGTCCACGGCATTCTCTTTGATGCCCCGACGTGCTCTGAAGTATACGGACTTGCGGCCGGCGATTTTTTCGAACGAGTCACCACGAGGTACCGTTTCGTCCTCCGATGAAAACGTCACGCGAGTCCGACGGCAAAAGGCAGGGCGGCGTAGAGGTCTCGAGGGGGGAACCGGACGAAGGAGGAAGACGCGGCGGTTACAAAGGAAAAAAGGAGGCGAAGGGGCCTCCGCTCTCCGGAGGCTTTTAAAGTCGTAGGAGCCGCGCAGTCGGGGAGGAACTCCGCGAACCGGTTGCTCCAAGTGACGTGAGTGAACTGAGGCTGCGGGCTGGCAGGTAACGCCAGGTAAACTCCAAGTCGACCAGCGGTACACACGCAGGAGAAGGAAGGCGGCTGGCCGACCGGCTGGGTGGCTACGCCGAGAGCCAGCCAGCCGTAGAGACGGAGCCAGCTCGCAGTCAGTCGACCTGGGGAGTCAGCCTGCGGCCCCTGCGGCCGCAGGAACGAGAGCCACAGGTGAGGGACGGTGCGCGGAGGTGCGAGACGATCGCGTTGGGTGGAGAGAGAGAGGAGCAACGGGTGGTGGGGGGACGGCAGAGAGGGGAACTCGAAGCGGGGAGGGAGAGACGAGGTGGGAGAGACAAGAGGAAAGAGACCTGGGCCAGTGTTTGTGTGTGACTCAGCTCGGGGAATGGGCGAATAGGCCAGCATAGCGAAAGCCGCCACTATGAGTGCTCCAGGTACACACACATGTACACGTACGCGTACACAATGTGATCGAGAAGTAAGGCTCAGGATGACCGGGCGGATGATCGAACAGCGCCGATGTTCGGGCACGTGGCACGCCGGGCCCCGAGCCGCATTTTCGGCGTGTACCTGTTCCTCCTCTCATGGACGAGACGCGGGAGAGAGGGTTTTATTTAGGGACAAGGGTTGCGCTTCGAGATCGAAGCGCTTCGGAGAGTCTCCTTAAAGGAAGACGGGTTCGTCTTTCCTTAATTGCAACAGGATCTCTGTCTCCGCTTGGTATTAATAACACGAACAATTTACGCAGCTCCGACGATTTCACGTGCATTGAACCATAGTTAGGCCCCGTGGGAATATGCCTTATTTAATAACGTTCAACCCCTCGCTGCTTTATGCAGCCAATAAAATGTCGATCGCGCGATCAAACCCTACGTATTAAACTCCTTCCAAAGTCTTTGGATATAGATGATCCGCCGGTGATCTTCGTTGGTATCCGGAAACGGTAGCCTTCCTCGGTGAGTATGGGAATTCTGATAAGGGGTCCCACGATTGGAAGGGCTCGGCAATCGTGGTAAAGTATTTGCGGTAATTCGAGAAGGACTACGGGAGACGACGAGCCACCCAGTATATTAGAAGGCTAACTATACCTGGGTCCAGCAGAGCGTGACTTTTCACGTGTAGTCGTGCCGGAGTGGGGCATAATCGTACCCCGGCTCATAGAGTCACATAGACTTTGATAGAATTTACACGGTGGCTCCAAGCAGCCCGAGTACCTCGGGCGAACCGAAGTGCGCGATGGGCACGGATTACGACAGCCAATTCTTCAGTTTTTTCCCCCGGTCCCCCCTTCGGACGTATGTCCTTCTGGACGGGGATCCAGTCGGTTCCATTTATCCTGCGAGCCCTGCGCGTTCCTCGGCGTTCATCCCTTCGCCGTGTTACTGTATCATTTTAAAAAGGTCAGGCACTGTGAAAGGAGCACGATATCCTCTCGTCCATCCCCGCGAGAGAATCTGCTAGCGTGGTTTCACCAAATTACGGGCCGCAATTATCTACCGCAATTACTCGACGGATTATTCCGCGTTGGAATGATAAACAATCAACAAGCTGTAAGGGTTTACAGAAAACCACACGGTTAATGCCCGATTAATATTGGTAAATTGTTCTGGATGCATTTTTGAGTTCGTTATTCGGAGCGAGTATGATCTAATAGCAGTTTTCTAATTCTCTTCCAGTCTCTCCCTCGACGTTTCCTCGTTTCGCAGAAGCGTCGGAGTTCCTTGTTCCTCCGTAGATTACCATGACCATGGCAGCGCAACTGGTCTATGCGCATGGAGAAATGTAGCTGATGCGCACGGCTGAATCCTGAGGTCAGCGACTCGTCGACGGAGTTACTGGAGCGCTTAGGCTCGCTCCAGGGATTTTATGAATTGGTGCATGGTGGAGACAGAGGTGGAAGGAGGAAGCGTCGAGGAAGAACCGGAGCGGCGAAGAATTAACCGGAGAAATCTATTCCTCTATCGGCTGAAAGCCGCGCCGGGAGAGATCCAATAATATCCCTGAGATCGTAAACTAAGAGAGTTATGAAAAGAAGCCTGCTGCGAACTGATAACGCCTTGCGATCGCGACGGAGCCGATCTCCTCGATTCTCGACCTGGCGAACGAGTTCGGCTTCCATGCGTCGATCTTGAGCGCCTTGCATAAGGAAAAAATAATAGCCATTTTTATTCATTACGATTGTTGAATATGATTCGCCTTCTAGTTCCTTTTTTCGATAATGTCGACTCCACGACTTTTCCTTTTGCCCTCCCATTTCCACGATTTTTCCCCGCGCTTTCTCGTCCTTGCGAAGATGGTCCCGCGATTGATAACAACTTATACATCGTCACGATTGTCCTCTGTTCTATTCTTTGGCTCGTTCCCTGCGTCCTCTTCGTGGTGTTCCGCTCACGAGCCACGGAGTACGCAGGTGCATTAACCGGACATTCAGCACCGTAACGCTGGCCTTAGAGACGAGAAGATACCGGAGGAACGGAGATAGAGAGAAGAGCCGGGGGAGCCGCAGAGGGATGGCTGAAGGAGGGGAGCTGGCCGAGGCACTAGAGTTCGCTGCTAGAGCAGATGGTTGGGATTCGAATTCCTCCGTTCTAAACCGCGAGCCTCGATCCTAAACCCCGCGGACCCTGAGAACGACGTCGATCATTCACCGTGGAATTCCTAAACTTTCAACTTTCAGCGTGTGCAGACCGTTGGGTGGCATGTCCATTAAATTGACTGGGGGCCTGAAGAAGTGGGCCCTAGGCGACACTTTTCTGTGGTGGCTTTAGGCTTCTTGGTTCAGACGCGATACTCAGCTGGCTTTAGGCTTTTTGATGCAGGAGTCCTTGAGTCAAACTCCTAAAATAAAATATTACATTGAATTGGAAGAACATTAAATCACATCAAATTCTAAACCCATAATTAATTTACACTGTTGGAAATTCAAGTCCGTTTTTCTAAAGTGTCCCGCACACGGTCAATAATACTGTTAATATTTATTAGTATTGACAATATTATTGAGCTTTTGTAGTCGATATTGACGGTATAATTAATGTTGTAATTAAATATTAGAAAGAAAGAAAGAAAGATATTAGAAAAATTAGATAGAAAAACATTGAAATGGATTGACAATAATATTATCAAAATATATATGTAGGATTGATCAATATGTCCGTGTGCGGGATTCTTAACATAAAGTGATTTTAATGAGGGATTCATAAAGTTAAGGGAAATATGAGAAAATGAGCATTGGTCTTAAAAATTAGAGAACAAATTAGTCTTCTTTAGAAAGAAACAAATACTTAATTTTATAAAAATTTGTTGAATCTTTCATAATCAAAAGAGTTCACCCCAAATTAAAAGAATTTTCCTAATTATTTCCCGAGTCTATCTCATCAACAACCTTCTCATAAACTAAAAAACTAAACCATGTAATCATTCTTTAGCAATTCCTACTACTACAATGCCACGCAAGCTTGTAACAACCGCATACTAGTTGAACAGCAAAACACAAAACATGTTTTTCCACGCAAACACACAAGTCGTTATGTCGAAGCTCTCTCACATTTGCAGCTGCGTGGGTGATTCACGTGTAATTCAATATCCCGCGATTAAGAGTCGAATCCGCGTACGCTGGTTTTTCTGACGTCAAACCCACGGCATATCGCTCCGACAATGACCCAAGGACGTCAATGCACGGTGTTCCACGTCGATGTTTCGCTGGAAAGAGAGACTCGAAACGGGAAAGATATGATATAAAAGATGCCGCGTTGATTCGCGACGATTCGGAGCAAGAAAACGGCACTGGCAGACAAGGGAGCGTCGGGAGGTTGGCCACGCGCCAAAGGGGAAAAGCAGGTTGCCTCCTGTTTTCGGACAGGTGCTCCGTCGAAACACGGTCCTCGGTCCCGATCGATCCGACCATATGCCCCGTGCCGACGCGACGGTCCCGGAGCGTCGTTATAAATAAAACTTCCCCCCTCTTTCGGCGGGGGAATTGGAGACGCGATATTACGTCTCGTCTCCCTCCGTGCTCCGTCCTCTCGTAGTCGCTTTTCACGAGAAACTGGTTTTCATCGCGTACGACGCGGAGATCCCCGGCTATTACAGGACTCGAAGAAAGCTCGGGACGTCCGTGGATGTACTCACGGGAGTCGGGTAATGCGGCTTTAATGCTCGTGGATGCAACTCGAGACGCGTCCTTGCTGTTCGCTAGAAACGAATTCGATTAAAAATCGTGGAGTTCGCGTGACGTAGGAATTGAGCTTTGCGAGTCCTGCGACTTATATCTTCGTAAGGGAGGAAGGATCTCTTGGGTCTCAGGATCCGGATCTCCTGCGGCCTCTGAATCTTATGCCCTGCGGAGAGTCTTGGGGACAGTCTTGGGTTATTCAGTTGAAGTGATTGTTAGATAGATGTACAGTAAGTGAAACAATTATGTCAAATCGCTTATGTCTAATCACAGAGTTTAGAGCAATTGTGAAAGCTTTATGCTCATAATGCGTTGGGAAAAGTGTATAGAATGTTTTGAAACAAAATTAACACCGCTTTGAATGCTATCTATAACAACCGCAAATCAGTTCTGAGTACCTACCTAATAGTTATGGATTCTTTCGAAGGATACCTTGTCTTGGGTAATTGTCTTTTGTTGGCTGTGAGTCATTGAAGGGATTGGCTGATAAGAACTAGTTGCGGTTTGCTTTTTAAGAAGACTTACCTATGTACTCATCCTCGGTTAGAAAGTTAAAGCTACGTCCCAACTTCCTGACCCAAAAGAAGATCCACCACATCAAAGGATGTTGAATCCATTTTCCACTGCAGTACCACTTTAAATCCGTCTTCTTCTCCTCTTCCCTGTGTTCCCAATTCAAGTTTTGGACCAGTACAACTTTCAACGCTGAGGTTCCTGTGCCTCAACGTTTCTGACCACGAAGAAAAAGAAGCTAAGAGGCCGAGGTGTGAGTTATCTCCGCGAGTTCATGTCATCTCCTCGCGTCGGCCTATAATCGTTACATACGAAAAACAGGTTTCCCCAAGCCGTGAACGTCCGCGTTATCTAACGACTATCTCGTATCAGATACCCCGGTGTCCGCAGCCCCGAAAACAAGGTCGAGCATCCTCGCGACGAACGACGGCAACCTGGTGGAAGCAGGGCAACAGATTGTCAAGTTCCCCGGCAACTTTGAACAGTACGCGAGATAAGGATCGTTGACACCTAGTCGCATCTCCTGATTAACTGTAGCACGCGACGTGGACCAGACCTAACTGCGTCCCAGGCATCTCCGCGGTTTAATTTAGGAGCCGACTATCGAGTTCTCACAATCCTTCCTGGTATCCGCCGCCATGATCGCTGTCCGTTGCCCGTTTATGACCTTAATGCGATACGTTCTGAATTCTAAACGGAGACGCGTAGCGACCTTTTCATCGAAACAGACGAATCCGTCGACGTCGGTGACCGTCGTTCTTCGGGGGAATTGTCTCCTTCCTTTGTGTTGGACGATACACGTACGTGAGGGCCACGTTTACTGCTTACCCCTCTGGGAACCACGTTTCCGCCGCATTACAAATTCCTCTTTGTCGACCGTACGGGCTGACGGAAGTCGACTATCGTGCCGGGTTCCCTCGACCCTGACCCAACGATCGTGCTCCTGAAATCCCTTGGCAAATACGCCGCGACTCCAGGCGACGTGTTTCCCCTGCGAGAAAGTCGACGGCGGCTGTTCTTGACGCCTAAGAATCCTATTTTAATTAACGGGTTGACTTCGGTGGGTTGAGGAACCCTTCGGGAATTATTATAATTAGAGGATTCAATCTCTGTACTGTTTGTGTTACCATTGTTAATCCTCAGACGGCGGTGTCGTCCGAGTCTCTGTAAGATCGTGATACACGCAGAAATTTGTAAGCATCTGAAATAGTTTTACTAGAAGAGCTGCTACATAGTTACAAGTTTGCCATCGCAGGCATTCGTTTGCTCAATGAAGCATTTCAGGAAATTGATCGCATTATGTCCAGGACAATGAGTCGATTCTCAGTCAAATTGCAGTTGCATTGCGGCAGAAATCCAATTTAAACGTAAAGCAAACTTGTAACTACATATACAGGGTGCGCCAAAAGTATGAAAACGGTCAAATATTTCGAAAACGGAACATTTTTGAGAAAAATGTTTTAGAGCAATGTTTCAAGGTTTTAAAAATTGTATTGAACGGTCGTATCCGTTTGACCTTCAGAGGAACGGTCACGGTCAACATGATTTTTTTAAATGGAATACCCCATTTTTGATCATGCAGTGTTAAAGCTGATGATGAGATCTCTTGAAAACAATAGCTCATGACCTATTTCTGTTGAAAATTTTGAAGTATTGTATGGGAATGAAAATCGCGGAAGCAACAAGTCTAAGCTATATTTTGATGCTCGATAAATAGAGGTGTCCATCGTTGCAATCATTTGAGGAAATTGAGACTCTTTCAGCTTCTATTATGCGCATCATGCGACCGAACGTCAACACCGTAAGGATCGATACACATTCACATAATGTCAATATTCGGTGGATCGTTGGTGGACAGAGAACCTGACTCATCTGAGGCGTTCTGTAACAGGTGTTGGACGACGAATAGTGTTTGGCTCGCTTCAACAGGTAAGAGACCTGCAGGGATGGCTTACAGGCAACGAACCGTTTCGCAGGTGAAGCCCGCAGCTGCGAAATGAGATAGAGGGGCGAAAAAGAAATCGCTTTATTTGACATTGTGTCTTTCTTCGGCATCAAAACCAATTGAGTCAAGTGTTACAAAATTAAAATTAAAACTAGCTGGTTATTGTTGCTCGCTCGCTACGTTCGCTTGCGAGTAGTGATGGCTATAGCTATTCATGTTTATTTTGTGTGTGACCCTTTACGGGCCACACAAGGAACTTCCCCATTTACGAGTTGTAATTTATTATTACCATTATTAATTGTCGCTAATTAGAAAATTATTCGTATTCGGGGAAATTTAATAGTTTTCTACTTATCAACATTTGCTAAATATAATGATATTATTATTATTTATATTTATATTATATATATATATACAGGGTGTTTCGCAATTCGTGGGAAATCTCCGAGATACAGGTACTAGACACGAAAATAATAAGAACAGTAGGCGAAAAATCGAAATTTCGCGATTACAACGCCATCTATCGCGAATCAAAAAAATGTTTCAAATAAAATCTACATATTTTGTGGCGTAGAATCCGAATCAGCAATAAAAAATAGGTGTTCCTGTTCCAAATTTTAAAGTGACCCCCCCGACCCACCCACCCCCCAGGGGGGTAGGAGTGAAATTTTTTGACAGGATCAGATGTCTCCCTCCAAACCATCAAACTTTTATTTGGGATGTTTTTTGATCCGATGCATATTTCTTAAGATGCATAATATTTCTTAAGATCAATTTCTTCGATGCATAATCAATTTTTGTTATTAAGTATTTTTTTTAGTTGTTTAGAATTAATTTTTAAACTTTTTCATCAATGGCAGGCATGTAAGGTAAATAAAAAAGTCTTTTAATTTATTCAAATACTATAATAATAAAGGTTTTTATTTATTTGCGTGTTTTTTTGAAAATTTTACATACTCGACTATCATTTGAACGAGAATACTCTTTCACAAGTATGTTTCCGCCGCCAGTTGGAATGATTGAGTGCAATTTTTGTGTCCCCGTGATTGATTTAGCAGTAGTGTATCGCAGTGGTATCAAACTGATGTATGAATATGGGCAACCAAATTCAGTTTAAGAAAAGCCGCGGGCCGCAGACACGAAGAAAAAAAAGTCTTTTATTTATAATAGAGAATAACTCATTTAAACTTTACATTTATTTTTCTTTAATAAATTTACAAGAATTAAAAGACTTAATATTTTTCACTAGACACTTGGCATCTTTTTGCAGATACTATTTTATCGATATCGGGTGTAATTTTTTGGTATAAAGATATTTTTAACATAGATTTTAAGTGTTCATTTGTTAACCTCACCCTGTGTGAAGTTTTATCAGTCTTTAAGACAGAAAATAATTGTTCACATAGATATGTACTACTAAACATTGCCAAGATTCTCGCAACAAACATACGCATTTCAATAAAATGTTCCGGCAAGTACGAATAAAAATCTGGAATGTCAATTTCATTATATTTTTCCTTCACATTGTGTTGCATTGTATTTTTTTGGTAATAAAATTAATTTCAAGTTTTGGGCCGCGGGCCGCACTCGAAGGTCTTACGGGCCACTTGCGGCCCGCGGGCCGCGTGTTTGGCACCACTGGTGTATTGCAAATCTAATTTTTCTTTTGCATCCAAATAATGTTGTTTGAAGTTATAAAAAAATAATTTTATGAGGATACTATTTTTTTAATAAAACAAAAGAATACTTAATAACAAAAATTGATTTTAATTTTGATTAATAGAGAAAAAAAAGTTTAATTATCAAAAATTGAAAAAAAAAAATAGTAATTATGAATTGCCCACGATCAGGCGAAGCTTAAAAACTGTTGAATGGACAGAAGTTTAAGGTAAAAAATTTTCAAAAAAATCAAAGCATACACTCACTTTCAAAAAAATTATTTAAAATTTCAAACTCAAAAATCAAGGATAAACACATTTTGAATAATTTTTTTGTATTTTTTTCTAAAAAGTACATTAAAAAACAAAGATTTTGAAAAAAATGGTCTAATTTGGTTCATTTTTCATGATTTTATATGCAAAACACCAAAAAAAGCACGATTTTTTTCAAAAATTGAAGTCTTTTGAACGGATTGTCAAAAAAATCTGAAAATTTACCTAGAAGGTTTTTTCATAGGGTACAAAAAAAATGTCAAAAAATTGGGGAAATCAAAAATAAAAATTTTTCAAACCGTCCGATTTGGCGTGGAACACCCCATATATACAGGGTGTTCAAAAAAACCATTCAATATTTATATGGTATATAGGATACACTGTACTGAGTAAAAAAGCTTTAGTAAACATAGGTCGAAAGCCCAACCGTTTCTGAGATATAAACATTTTTGTTTGCTAGTATCATAATTGATAATTGTAATATCTATCTACAATCTACAATCGCCGATCCACAACTGACTGATTCTCAATGAAATCTACTGTCGACACTTGAATAAGAACATTCAGAACGCGGTTTGTAAACACTAAGGTAAACATCGCATGCGATGGAAGCAAGTAAGGCGATCATGATTTATATATATATATATATATATATATATATATATATATATATATATATATATATATATATATATATGTATATATATGTATATATGTATATATATGTATATACATATATGTATATATATTATTATATACATATATGTAATATATGTATATATATTATTTCAGTTCAGTTATTCGCTTATAAATTTATATTGTCCCATTTAGATTGCGTTATTGAGTTAGGTTTTCTTTAAAAAACTAAAAAATACTGGACCGAATTAGAACAAAATCTAATCAGCTCTAAGTTACATTGATACACATCGATTGCATCATCGATCATTTTAATTTCATTATTAGTACACACACACACACACACACACACACACACACACACACACACACACACGCACGCACGCACGCACGCACGCACGCACGCACGCACGCACGCACGCATACACGAACAATGTGTTTCGATTTTCGGGGTAATTACAATAACTTCTCTATAAATCGGGAAGTTAATTATAGTTGGGTTCTGTTATTTTCATTTCTGTCCGCTTAGGTGTTACTTATGATAGCCTACCGGTACCTGTCCATCGAAATGGGAATAATTCCAATCCTTCCAGCTTCTGTAACAGCAATCTCAAGTCTATCGTCATAATTGGAGTGTCCTCCGAGTTTCTCGATACAAATTACAACGCCCGGAGCTCTTGCGTATCTTAATCTTGTCAGTAAACCGGCTCTCGGTCGATGCTTTCGATTGATGAGCCACGCGAGGTGCGCCATTGCGATGCTCTGGAAACTTCTGCGTTGCAACTGTGCAGGTAGCTTCTAGCAATGCTACCTGCTAGTCTGATGGTTGTAACTTTTTGCTATGAAAGCATTTCCTGCGTGGAAGATACCTTCACCACATGTCTTCGCAACTTTCGGAGTACTCTACGTGGTTTTCGGCAGCTTGGTATCCTTTTGGTATGGAGATCCATAAATCGTCGATTGAAGTTACCTTAAATAGACTATGGGATAGCGTAGCTGACGTATCACATATCCAAAAGTTGATTTCAAAAGCAATTCAAGCTAGGCAATAAACTCGCAGCTATCTTTCGGATTTCTATTTGTAGTTTTCTAAGCGTCACAGTTTCCAGATATTTTTACCACGCGCCATGAACCTTCAGCGCACCTAAACAGATCTCATAGCACTCCCCAGAATCGTTCGAAAATCTAATATTCGCAGGGTGGTGAGCAGGACACAAGGAGGAAAGCAGCGTGGTAGCGATTTTTCCGCGCGTGCTTCTTCCACCCAACGACGCGGTGGAAAAGGTCAGCGCACCGTCGTTTGTTCGCCTCCGTTGTAGAACACACATATCGCGCGTGATGTGTGCCCGACGTAAGTGGAGCCCCACGGCCGATGGGCGCAGGACGGTGGAAGGTGCATAAACACACATAGAAGTGGAAATGCCAGGATTGGCAAGAGAGCCGCCGACCGAGTTCGCCGGAGACACGGCTGGCCGCCTGTGGCTTTGCTCTGCCGCGTTTCATCTCTCCTCTTCACCCCTTGCTGGCCCCCATCGTCTACCTCACTCTTCCCTCGCGATTACCACCTTTTATCCTCCTCTCGCCCCTCTTGCCACACCATCGGTCCTTGGATTCTACCGCGAGAGCCACTTCGATGCAACCCTCGCGCCGAGGAGGTGGTGCGTCTCCCTCGTCGTTGCAAGTGAGTGTTTATGGGGTGTCCTTGGAACGCTAGCGTGACCGATGCGGGGGAAAAAACCTTGAAAATTTTGTTTGAAGAGCCAGGGTTCACCCTCTTTCAAGGACAGAGACTTTTGATGATATTGGGTTGGCTATATAATAAATTATACTGGATAACATCATATTTGGGCACTGTACAAGTCGTTTTAAACGATTCTCAACGCTGAGTTTTGATATTCTTCATATTTCAGCACATAAAGTGGATTATTTTTAATTATAGTGGAGATTTGATCGCTATCAATTCAAAAACAATCCGATATTGTTTATTGATCAACCCAATATATTTGGTTGTTGCGCTGGGTGATTTGGAATTTGAGTTCCTAGCCTTTTTTAAATGAACGATTCACTTAGAAGAGGGAAATTTTTATGTGGGACCTTTCAAAAAGCAGATTTTGAAAATGTTGTTCTTTGGATCCGAGGAATCTAAAAATTTACTCCGTGATCTCGTTATTATCGATTAATCTACGTCATCCTCGACTTTAAGTATGACTACAGTACTGTAGACTCCCGTATAACGCGCTTAATACGTTTGGAGTATCTATTAAAAATTGTTTCAGTTCAGATAATAATTTTTTTAACCATTTATTTTGCAATTGTTTTAAACAATTGCCATTTGTAGCCGCAGGGGAATATTTAAAAATTTGAAAAAAATGAGCGTATAACCTTGTTCGTCTCCTTCATGGTAAACTTTTCAAAAATATGGTCGTTTTAATATTAACCGCAGGAAAATTGTTTGAATCTAGCGCGGCGCGTCGAAACATACCGCTCGACTGGCCAAGCCATACGGCACTACAGCGTGGCGCACTGTGGGGCGCTTCATATAAGAATCGCGGAAAAACCTCATAACTTTGATATTTTTCAAAAATTTTTTGAACAGTATTTACCGTTGTTAATGCAATATTACGTAATTATTAGTACATAATTATAAGATATGGTCCTTATCTAGCGAATATATCCAAAGTTTATTGCAATTATATTAGTAGTATATGCATTAATTTTATTAATATTTATGTCTATATAACAGTTGAATAGTAAGAAGTAATATAAAAAAAAAATTTTGAAAAATATTGAAAAACATCAAAGTTATGAGGTTTTTTCCGCGATTCTTATATGAAGCGCGCCCCACACTGCGCCGTAGTGCCGTATGGCTTGGCCAGTCGAGCGGTATGTTTCGACGCGCCGCGTTACATTCAAATAATTTTCCTGCGGCTAATATTAAAATGACCATATTTTTGAAAAGTTTACCATGAAGGGGACAAACAAGGCTATGCGCTCGTTTTTTTCAAATTTTTAAATATTCCCATGCGGCTACAAATGGCAATTGTTTCAAACAATTGTAAAATAAATAGTTAAACAAATTATTATCCCAACTGAAATAATTTTTAATAGATACTCCAAAGTCTCTACTATAAGCACCCAAAAGCTCATTTTACCTTTAACTTTAACTAAACTTTAAAGAGCTGTAAAACCGACATTTTTTGACATTTTGAAAAATCCTTTGAGATACGTCTATATGCCTCTAAAGACTACACATATCCAAATTTGAACAAACTCCGAGTTGTTACTCCGAAAAGTGTCCGTTTTCGTATGGAATGACCCTATAGGAAATCGTACTGTACGGGAATTTTTCTCGTATAACACGTATAATCTAAAGTAACATGTTTGAAATAATTATTCCTATGCCAAGTTTTATTTTGTATGTTTTATCAAATATGTATGGGTCATTCCACCAAATAAAATTTTTTTTTGAAGTGTGAACCCCGCGGATTTTTTTTAAATTTTGTGGAGTTATTCTCTGCATAAAAATGATGACTCACTGTATAGTTTAGCTCTTAATATTAAGTACTTTCGTAGTAATGATTGTTTGAATTTTTACTATTTTTTTTTAACTTTTTCGTTAATTTTTTTGAACTAGAAACATTTTTCATAAAAATATGAACAGTACGATTTTTATGTAAAAAATTCTCAGCTTTTTAATGGAGGTATTCATTTTTCATTATAAGTAACAGAAGACCCTTAAAAATTCAATTAAAGTGAAGAAAGCTGAGAATTTTTTACACAAAATATGTCATTTTCACGATGGGCTTATTTTTTATTTAAACACAAATAAAAACTTTTATTTTTGAAATTATTTCGGATGTTGATAGAGTTTTAATACATGCACATCCTACTTCATCATTAATAGCTAAGAAAGTGTGCAAAATACTTTCACCACAAGATTTATACTCCTGAGCTAATAAAAATTTTCCGAGTGTTGACTTTACTTTCATTGCAAATGAAGACTATTTGAACAAAAAAAAATGCTTTAGACACACGATATTCCAAATCAAAAACTGTGAAAGGTACTCAAACTTTGCACACTTTCTTAGCTATTAATGATGACGAAGGATGTGCATGTATTAAAACTGTATCAACATCCGAAATCATTTCAAAAACTAGCTGGTTATTGTTGCTCGCTCGCTCGCTCGCCCGCGAGGAGAGTTATTGTTGCTCGCTCGCCCGCGAGTGGAGTTATTGTTGCTCGCTCGCTTCGCTCGCTCGTGAGTAGTAATGCCTATAGCTATTCATGTTTATTTTGTATGTGATCCTTTACGGGCCACACAAGGAACTTCCCGATTTGCGAGTTGTAATTTATTATTACCATTATTAATTGTCGCTAATTAGAAAATTATTCGTATTCGGGGAAATTTAATGTTTTCTACTTATCAACATTGTTGTTATATGACGTCGCATTAAACGAACACACATATATATGGGGCATTCCATGCCAAATCAGACAGTTCTGGAACTTTGATTTTTTTATTTGTCTCAAATTTTTTTATATCATTCTACCCACTAAATGAAATTTTTATGCATTTTTTTTTAATTTTTTTATCGAACCGTTTTCGAGATATCGATTTTTTCGGTTTTTTCTTCTAATAGATGTAACTTGGCCAAAAATAGACGAATTTGAATGCTTTTTTCTTCATTCTGATGGATTTTTCGCGCACTTTCTGAAGAAAAATATAAAAAAAATTTCACTCGTTTTTTTCGGTAGGATTTTTCAATTTTTAGGTTAAATTATTTTTTTCAAAAATGATTATCCGTTTTGACTTTTTTTTAAAATTTATATGTTAAAGATCTGCTTTTTCCATAATTTCTGTGAAAGTTTCATAATGGGATTCCGATTTTTTATATTTCTTTCATAATTTTGAAAATTCACAAAAAAAATTTTTTTCACGATTTATTGAAAATTTGCGTATATTTTTATAATATTACATATAATCAAATTTTTGTAAAAGATATTTCTTACCAGCAATCGTGAAATACATCTATATTACTATATGTATCATTTATTTTCGTTTTGTCTTGTCTTACAGTGAAAATCTGATTGAAAGTTCTTCAATTAAACTGTGATGAAAAGTAAAAGTGACACATAAACTGCAATTTCGATAATTACACCGACCGCTCAAAATTTGTCAACTGCACTATTTATAAATAGTCAGTGGGTTGCAAATTAAATTGATTTTGCAAGGTTTGAGGTACTAGTCTCAAATCTTTCAACTGTCGGTGATTCCTTAAATGAAAAGGATTGCAACACCGGTTAAACTGACTTTTTCTATCCAATATTAAGTTACTTAATGAACACAATAAATTTTGTTCACAATCACGATTTACACAATAAAATCAATACAAATGATATGTCACATGTATAATTTTACAGCAATATTGCACGTGCAAGTGTACACACATGTGACACGACTGGCGCCGAAAACGTAAGTGCTCGTGAAAAATGGCCATGAACTTGACCACCACGAGGTATCGATTATTCTCGATCAATATCACTGCGCGCGCACATGGATCATGTGCAGTGTGCGGTTGACAAATTTTGAGCGGTCGGTGTAATTATTGAAATTGCAGTTTATGTGTCACTATTACTTTTCATCACAGTTTAATTGAAGAACTTTCAATCAGATTTTCACTGTAAGACAAGACAAAACGAAAATAAATGATACATATAGTAATATAAATGCATTTCACGATTGCTGGTAAGAAATATCCATGTACTTAATTTGTAATGACGAAAGAAATTACTTAATAACATTAAATATCTTTTACAAAAATTTGATTACATGTAATATTATAAAAATATACGCAAATTTTCAATAAATCATGAAAAAACTTTTTTTGGGAATTTTCAAAATTATGAAAAAAATATAAAGAATCGGAATCCCATTATGAAACTTTCACAGAAATTGTTGAAAAAGCAGATCTTTAACATATAAATTTTTCAAAAAAATCCAAATGAATAATCATTTTTGAAAAAAATAATTTAACCTAAAAATTGAAAAATCCTACCGAAAAAACGAGTAAAATTTTGTTTATATTTTTCTTCAGAAAGTGCGCGAAAAATCCATCAGAATGAAAAAAAAAGCATTCGAATTCGTCTATTTTTGGCCAAGTTACATCTATTAGAAGAAAAACCCGAAAAAATCGATATCTCGAAAACGGTTCGATAAAAAAATTAAAAAAAATGCATAAAAATTTCATTTAGTGGGTAGAATGATATAAAAAAATTTGAGAAAAATAAAAAAATGAAAGTTCCAAAACTGTCTGATTTGGCATGGAATGCCCCATATATACACACCCACACACACCCACACACACACACACACACACACACGAACAATGTGTTCAAAATAGCCTGAAATTACTCCAATGATCTTGAAACATAGAGATCTGCTAAAAAATCGATTTTCCATTTTCGGAGCAAATACAATAACTTCCCTATAAATCAGGAAGTTAAAAAACCAGCTTTCACACTGCATGATCAAAAATGGGGTGTTCCATTTAAAAAGAAAAATCATGTTGACCTTGACGTGACCTTGACCGGTCCTCTGAAGGACAAACAGATACGACCGTTCAATAGAATTTTCGAAACCTTAAAACATTGCTCTAAACAATTTTTCTCACAAATGTTCCATTTTGGAAATACTTGACTGTTTCCATACTTTTGGAGCACCCTGTATATATATACATGTGTTATACATACACATACAAATCTAATAATAGTAATATATGTATATATATTATTTCCGTTTAGTTATTCGCGCATACATTTATATTCTCCCATTTAGATTGCGTTATTGAATTTGGTTTTCTTAAAAAAACTAAAAAACTACTGGACCGAATTAGAACAAAATCTAATCAACTCTAAGTTACATTGATACACATCGATTGCATCATCAATCATTTTGATCTCACTGTTAGTTTTTTAGAAAACGTTAACGAAATATTTGATCACATACGTACATACGTACATACGCACACGCACACGCACACGCGCTCGCACACGCACACGCGTTCGCACACGCGCTCGCACACGCACACACACACACACACACACACGAACAATGTGTTCAAAATAGCCTAAAATTACTCCAATGACCTTGAAACATGGAGATCTGCTAAAAAATCGATTTTCCATTTTCGGAGCAAATACAATAACTTCCCTATAAATCAGGAAGTTAAAAAACCAGCTTTCACACTGCATGATCAAAAATGGGGTGTTCCATTTAAAAAGAAAAATCATGTTGACCTTGACGTGACCTTGACCGGTCCTCTGAAGGACAAACAGATACGACCGTTCAATAGAATTTTCGAAACCTTAAAACATTGCTCTAAACAATTTTTCTCACAAATGTTCCATTTTGGAAATACTTGACTGTTTCCATACTTTTGGAGCACCCTGTATATATATACATGTGTTATACATACACATACAAATCTAATAATAGTAATATATGTATATATATTATTTCCGTTTAGTTATTCGCGCATACATTTATATTCTCCCATTTAGATTGCGTTATTGAATTTGGTTTTCTTAAAAAAACTAAAAAACTACTGGACCGAATTAGAACAAAATCTAATCAACTCTAAGTTACATTGATACACATCGATTGCATCATCAATCATTTTGATCTCACTGTTAGTTTTTTAGAAAACGTTAACGAAATATTTGATCACATACGTACATACGTGCATACGCACACGCACACGCACACGCGCTCGCACACGCACACACACACACACACACACACGAACAATGTGTTCAAAATAGCCTAAAATTACTCCAATGACCTTGAAACATGGAGATCTGCTAAAAAATCGATTTTCCATTTTCGGGACAAATACAATAACTTCCCTATAAATCGGGAAGTTAATAAAAGCTTTTTAATCGTAGAGAGCATACATTTTATTTATTTGTATTTAAACAAAAAATAAGCCCATCGTGAAAATGATATATTTTGTGTAAACAATTCTCAGCTTTCAGAAAAAAATATCAAATTTGAAATAAAACTTGCCGCAATGTCAGAAAAATCGCTTTCTTCACTTTAATTGAATTTTTAAGGGTCTTTTGTTACTTATAATGAAAAATGAATACCTCCATTGAACAGCTGAGAACTTTTTACATAAAAACCGTACTGTTCGTATTTTTATGAAAAATGTTTCTAGTTCAAAAAAATTAACGAAAAAGTTAAAAAAAAAATGGTAAAAATTCAAAAAATCATTACTACGAAAGTACTTAATAGTAAGAGCTAAACTCTTCAGTGAGTCACCATTTTTATGCAGAGAATAACTCCACAAAATTTGAAAAAAATCCGTGGGGGTCACTTCAAAAAAAATTTTATTTGGTGGAATGACCCGTATAAATAGATATATTCTATACTTTATTATTTGGCGTGTTGTACGAAGAATCGCGTTAAATGAAAACAGAAGTCGCAATATCTTTGGCGCGTTATAGGAATACGCGTTGTAAGAACTCGCGTTATACGGGAGTCTACCGTAATTACTAATAATATCCTTGCTGGTATGACAGAAAATTCTGCAACAGTGTACATAATACTTACATATATTTCAAAGTTCTGCAGCTCGAAAACAAAAATTCTTTATACGAGAACCACTTTGCGTTTCTTTGCGGCAGAACGCTGATGGCCATAATAAGACATATAACAGCGCCGAATGGGTTAAATGAGTCCCAGAAATCGTCCAGAAGTGGTTCCATCGTAAATAGCGTGAAGGATGGACAGAAAAACGTTGATTCCCCGCGAATGAAGCTTGATTATGAAGTTTCCAGCGATCCGTTAGTTAGGATAAGCATAAATCAAGTCGTCGTCCGCGACAGATGCGACTGCTGTGGCCCGTTACGCGTGCACCGCGAATTCTTTGATCGTTGCTGCGTCGCTTTACACCGAGCATCTGTCGTATCGCGAAGTCGTTAAGTGAACTTCAGGACGTCGTCTTCGAAAAAAATTACGAAGCATATCCAGTTCTTCTAATTGAATTTCCAGCTCCATTTGTGCGTCGTATCTTCGTTACTTCAAATTTGTTACTTCGATTCTACTTAAACTTCTGGTTAATGGGTTCTTTAGATGTCTAGCATTACTTTCCCGTTTCTAAACTAAAGTCAATTTTTTGGGGGGAGATATCATTAAGGTAAATTGCAATGCTTTTAGAGACCTTTTGATGATTTATACTGCGTTTCCGTAGTCTACTTTTACTGGTACCACTTTAAAGTAAGAAACCAAACCATTTGATCCAAACTATGTACTTGGAGGTGGTAAAACGAAGGGGGTTGGTTGCAAGTTTCAACGCTTTCAGAGTTCTTCTCATGATTTTTGCTGTATTTTCAAGATCCATTTGTACTGACACCTTAAAGTGGAGTCCAAAAAATTTGGTCCCCACTATTTAAAATGGTAGAATAACTCAAATTAAGTTGGTTGCAAGTTACAAAGTTTTCAGGATCTCCTCGCGCTTTCTCCTGCATCACCGAAGTCTGCTCTTGCTGACTTGATATCACCTTGAAGCACAAATAAAAAGAATGTATTTTGAGTTTTGTGAGATGTCTTTTGAGTCGGTTATTTTTGGGTCACCCGTTGCATGATTTACCTGCGCTTCCGAGGTTGGTTTACGAAGAAAGAAACGAGCGAACGAACGAGTGAGGCTCACTCTTGCAGAGTGCCGCTGTTAGCGCATCGCACTATGACTAATTACGAGCTCAACCCACCCCGCAGTCGGCCGATACGGCCTTACAAACGCCAGGCACCACCGCGAGTCATTGTTCCCTTCCTTTCCACGTCTTTGCGCGCTCCTTCGTCCCCGTCCTCCGCCACCTGCCTTTTTTCCCGGGACTCTCGTTCCTTCTTCTATCTATCGAGTAACGCGCGTAGCCACTCGGGGGTACCGAAGCGACTCGCGATAGCTCGTGCCTCGAACATGGCTTTGTCACGGCATGCACTTGCCCCTCGGGGGCTACACTCCTAATGGGCCTCATTTTTTTTATCTACTTTCACGATTTTGTCCACTCCTTTTGCGAAATACTCACTAGGATACTTTGTAGAGTCAACTGGGAGGCTCGCGATGTAAGAGCGCCGCGGAAAAAGTTATCGTAGTCAGAGACTTGAATCATCGTCTTATCCAAACCCAAACCCAAACTCGGTTAACCTGAGAAGATTATTGTACTTATATTAACTATGAGGAAACTTTTCTTTATCCATTTGGGCCTGAAACTGATTTTGTCAGAATTTTATGAAATACTTAATATTAATAGAGGCACCTAGAACCAAAGAGGATGCAAGTGACGTTTTTTTTGGTATCGAGGAAATGGAACTTATTTCAATTGTTTGCTTAGTAGTCAATTTTTATATTATGGAAGTACTTGTCAAAATGTTCTAAAAGTATATTTCAAAAGTTTATCGTTTACAATGTACTTGAATCAAAGGGATGCAAGTGACACTTTTTAAATTTTTTAATTAAGAACGGAAATGTTCAATCGTTAGTTCAATCATTAAATATATTGTTGTAACTAATTTAAGTAATCTAACGTTACATAAAAGTATCATTTAAAGGTTAATTTAAATTCCTCGATATCAGAGAAACGTCACTTGCATCGTTTCGGTTTCAGTATTGGTTCTGGGTGCCTCAATTGTGTTAAGAAAGGTAAAAAAAAAAATTCTTCTTCAAGCCCAAATCCAGAACATGAAATTTGAGCAAATAATTGAATAATTATTAATTTTTGATGAACTATACCGAATTTGGAACTATAAGGCTAAATGGTTTTAAATTCTAATACTTGTTGATGGGTACCATTTCTGAGACCATTTGGAACTCCGTTGAAAGTCTGTGAATTTTCGATCTGCTTCCACTATAAAAATTTTTTCCTCAGAGTTTTGTAGCGTCGTTTCTCGCCGAAGCGCCGTGTTTATCTAGCCACGAGTGTTCATCGCGACGTGAAATCAGAGCGAGCTCCTTCCTCCGCAGACCATGGCGAGCTATCGGCGCATCTCGCGACGATGGCTTGCGATCTTCGCAGGATTTTTCGCGGCGAAGCGGGGCCGTCCAAACAATCGGAATAGGAAGTATATGGGGGATTAATTGGTGAAATCTGTGCACGATCAGAAGCCGCGATGCACACGCGGCTCAGCAGTCATAAAGGAGAGCGTCGGCGGACGTTTTCTTCCGCGTAATCTGTTTCGCGGCATCGGGGTGCCTCAGCGGTTTCTCGCCTCCGTAATTTAGAAGGAAACGATTTACCGTTTCCGGTAATGGGCACCAGCAAAGCGTGTCGGTGCGAGCACAGTCACGGTCGAAGATGAAGAAGGGGCCGATTAAAAAAAGCGCGTTTGTAGAGTGTACCGAAGGCAACGGTCGCCTAATTTGAACGGTACCGTTACCTTGGCGGTATCAACGTCAGAAGGGAAGGTTTAATAACGTGTTGCGCGAGCGTGGTTAGCAATTGTTGCTTTTATCGCGTCGGCGATGTTTCAATCCCAGATTTTTTTATGGAAACTAGAGTTTGATGGATAGATAGACAAATAGACAGATAGGTTAGTCGGGAGGTTTTTAACACCTTACCGAGTCGCTTGAATAGAGAGAAGTTGAGTTAGTTAAATCGAGGTTGAAGGCAACAAGGTAGATAGTTCGCACGTTTTACCAGCTCATGGCATTGTTTTCAAACGGCGCTGCCGCTGGTATATTTCCACGAATAGACGATATTACGGTAGGAGGGCTCCGTGGTGCGAAAGACACGGAAGGTAGGAGAGAACATCCTGTGTCGTAGGACCCCCCAGTTCACGCTCTGCTGGCTTCACTTTGTAACGCTGATTTCCTAAGTATCCTTCCTTTCCACGGTGTACTGGGTTCGGTTGAACCGCCGAGCCGCCGCGCCGCTTTTCTACCTGAGAATCGAGACGCTCTTAATTAAAAGCGCCTTCGATCGTGCCGACGCGGGAACGCGTTTTCTCACGTCTCGGTTCGACCTTTTTCGTCGAACTAGTCAGTCGAAAAGGACAATGGAAAGATCTAGGAAAGATCTTGAAATAGATAGTATTGGAAGAGGCGAAATTCTTCTTATTTAGAATGCTCTGCTTCATGTTCTGATTCGCCTTTTACAGAATTCGGTTTGAGTAGAATTCTTAGGAATTTGTTAAGGACATGATTCATTGACATTATTTTTGGCGAAAAAATTTTTGGTTTGATAAATATTGTGATTGAAAACACGTTAATATTCATTAATTTTCATAATTAATATTTAAAAGTATTAAATTATATTACGTTATTACTATATTTAAGAAGTATAGTAATCTGATCAAATTTTACTTTCGGGAAAGTATACATATATTTTGCTTCAAATAAAGTGTTATGGCGCTATGTAGCGCTCTCTATTACTTTAATAAAATTACTCACAGAAGGAGTATTTCGTATCATACTTAGTCATTTCTTACTTACCCACATTTTCAACTTCCTCGATCGATATAAAAGGGTTACTGCTACCTACTGATACAATAAAAGTTCCATCGATCTTCTTTTACAAATTTTACAACGATATTAGAATATTAAAATAAGCACTGGACAGCAATAATTATAATCTTTAATTGTTTCTTTTTTTGTTTTATCGACTGTACTTCTGATTATGAACGAAAATGCTACTAAAGATATTACTGTCTACGTGACCGAACAACCAAGAATAAGATTACAACAGTGCCACCACCGACGATATCTCGTCTGTGCTACGCTACAAGCATTGACTATTCTTATAAGACTCCCCATCAATTTCGTTTTCGGGGGTCATGGATTTGGAGCTCCAGGAGCCCCAGGTAAAGGTAGTTTTCTACCCACAGAAAACTGCGATATCGACAGTCGTGCCTGTTTTATCAGCCACATCTGTAGCGTAACTGCATTATCCAATGTAATGATGATGTTACCAACATTCCTTTTCCTCCTTTTTGTTTTTCTTTTCTTTCTCCCTCTTGAAGTCATTGCACGTGACCGTGACTGCATAATAACCTCGTGTCAAGATTCTAACCATCGTCAGTTTGGATACGGATACATATGGATATTTTTGTGAATTTCACACGCTTTAAAATGATATATATTGGGACTTTAAATTAAATATGCATATAAAGTTACAGTAACAATTTAATATTATGAGATATTGTTTTCGTTATACAACACATGTTACAACATGTTAAAAATCACCGTTTTCTAAATAATCAATATTATGTTGCTATTTTTCTTGCAGAATGTCTATACTATACTATTATCCCAGACAGCACACGTGGCCGCAAAGGCGCCTTTTTCAGGGCGATTTTACGCCTGAACGTCTTACAACCTAATTTGGGCGCCTTCTTAGGAGGTGCCTTAAAGGCGCCTGAAAAAGAAGACTAAAAGGCGCCTTTCCGGCGTTAATTCTGGGCGCCTTAAAGAGGCCTGAAAAAAAAGACTAAAAGGCGCCTTTCCGGCGTTAATTTTGGGCGCCTTAAAGGCGCCTGAAAAAGAAGACTAAAAGGCGCCTTTCCGGCGTTAATTCTGAGCGCCTTAAAGACTCCTGAAAAAGAAGACTAAAAGGCGCCTTTCCGGCGTTAATTCTGGGCGCCTTAAAGGCGCCTGAAAAAAAAGACTAAAAGGCGCCTTTCCGGCGTGCATTCTAGTCGTTTTCTAAAGACGTTTGAAATATACTATAAAGATGCGAAGTATACGTATGTATACGAAATATACTAAATATACTTAAAGAAATCTTTGTCATTCACGCTTCAAAGGTATCTTCAAGATGTTCAAAATAAATGTCGAAATTAATTCTAAAGTTTACGTTCTCAACAGAATGCGTGTGTACTACGAGAAATCTCGTTTTCGTATATCATACACATCGTAGGTGCGGTACTGAGAAACTTCACATATACATAAATATTTGAAAACAAAAGAAGTAATGCTAAAAAATTATTATATTATCACGCACACATTTAACAAAAGTGACAATTTGTTCAAAATGTATTTAATATATAATTGTAAAATATTTGAATTATACCACATATAGTGGTATATATTGATCTAATTGAAAATCATGGATCACATATATAGCTCAGTTTTTTGAAAATTAATCGTTACAGAATGAGTTATAATACTTTAATATGCATTGAAAAAGTATTTTCACAAATATAACATTATACTGATTACATCAACGATCAACGTCTGTAGCAAAGATGGATGCACTGGTACTGCAAGGTTTTATCTCAGTTCAGTTAAGATGGGCATGGTCGAGTTCCTGAAAAGGATTGGGTGCCACTCTCTTCGGGGTTTGTTTGTCCGGTGTAGTGCGGAGAAAAAAAGAGAAGAAAGAAAAAAATGCCCACGGACTAAAAAAAATATATTATTATAAATAATAGATATTGTTTGTACTGTTGTTTTTTTATTTTTATTTTTTATTTTAAAACGCCTTAAAAGGCGCCTTATGAGCGCCTTATAAGGTCCTGAAAGGCGCCTTATGAGCGCCTTATAAGGTCCTAAAAGGCGCCTTATGAGCGCCTTATAAGGTCCTGAAAGGCGCCTTATGAGCGCCTTACAGGCGCCCTTAATACCAGCGAAAGGCGCCTTTAAGGCCGTTAAAAGGCGCCTTTGAGGCCGTTAAAAGGCGCCTTAAAGGTACCTGAAAGGCGCCTTTCAGGCCCTTAAAAGGCGCCTTAAAGGCGTCGTTTTTGTTCACACAAGGCATTTAGGAGGCGCGAATGAGGCAAAACTAAGGCGTTCGCAGGCGCCTTTAAGGCGCCTCAACGCCTGGTTGTAGGCGCCTTTAAGGCGCCTTTTCGGCACCTGTGTGCTGTCTGGGATATGGTCTGTATTTTAATTCTTATTTCAAATTTTGTGATTATTTCTTAAATTTTGTTTTGAATCTATTCTTTATGACAATGATGTATGTAATAGAACTTGTAATATCTATTATAATAAAAATTCTATATTTTTCTAATGTTTAAAAAATATTTCAAGCTTTACAGAAGGGCTCTTACAACTATCTATAAACTGTCAAACTTAATAAGTTGACCTTGACGATCATATCATTCATAAATACAACCATTTCAATGTTTCAAAGAATAGTTTAACAAGTGTTCCAAACCCGTCTTGCTAAAACAACAAATCCTAAGACCAAAAATTATTATGCACCATTACTTCAAAAGTTACACAACTTAAAACTTTTATATTTGTGTTATAACTTTTAATAGGTTTCTTAAATATCACTCCATTAATCATTAAAAGCGTATTAATTTAACATTATAATTTGGCTGTCATAATTCAAATTAATTCAGTTCTGTGTGTGTCAAAAATGACAAAAAAAGGTCACAAGTTGAAAGACTATTTTTTTTAAAGAGTTATAAACCTAAAGTAATTAAAACGTTAAATTGCTTTTTTATTCCTCTAAACTTTTCCTTTATGTTGGAAACAGTTTAATATATAGAATTTACTGTGTGATTAAAATTATCAATCCTTTAGTCAATAAAATTATATAAAAATTTAACAAACTTGTGATATCCCAGACAGCACACAGGTGCCGAAAAGGCGCCTTAAAGGCGCCTACAACCAGGCGTTGAGGCGCCTTAAAGGCGCCTTAAAGGCGCCTGCGAACGCCTTAGTTTTGCCTCATTCGCGCCTCCTAAATGCCTTGTGTGAACAAAAACGACGCCTTTAAGGCGCCTTTTAAGGGCCTGAAAGGCGCCTTTCAGGTACCTTTAAGGCGCCTTTTAACGGCCTCAAAGGCGCCTTTTAACGGCCTTAAAGGCGCCTTTCGCTGGTATTAAGGGCGCCTGTGAGGCGCTCATAAGGCGCCTTTCAGGATCTTATAAGGCGCTCATAAGGCGCCTTTCAGGACCTTATAAGGCGCTCATAAGGCGCCTTTCAGGACCTTATAAGGCGCTCATAAGGCGTTTTAAAATAAAAAATAAAAATAAAAAAACAACAGTACAAACAATATCTATTATTTATAATAATATATTTTTTTTAGTCCGTGGGCATTTTTTTCTTTCTCCTCTGTTTTTCTCCGCACTACACCGGACAAACAAACCCCGAAGAGAGTGGCGGCACCCAATCCTTCTCAGGAACTCGACCATGCCATCTTAACTGAACTGAGATAAAACCTTGCAGTACCAGTGCATCCATCTTTGCTACAGACGTTGATCGTTGATGTAATCAGTATAATGTTATATTTGTGAAAATACTTTTTCAATGCATATTAAAATATTATAACTCATTCTGTAACGATTAATTTTCAAAAAACTGAGC
Source organism: Perdita meconis (assembly GCA_030770465.2). Lineage (NCBI taxonomy): Eukaryota > Metazoa > Arthropoda > Insecta > Hymenoptera > Andrenidae > Perdita > Perdita meconis. The sequence continues at coordinate 267,386 of JASKOS020000045.1, forward strand.
TATATATATGATCCATGATTTTCAATTAGATCAATATATACCACTATATGTGGTATAATTCAAATATTTTACAATTATTAAATACATTTTGAACAAATTGTCACTTTTGTTAAATGTGTGCGTGATAATATAATAATTTTTTAACATTACTTCTTTGTTTTCAAATATTTATGTATATGTGAAGTTTCTCAGTTCCGCACCTACGATGTGTATGATATACGAAAACGAGATTTCTCGTAATACACACGCATTCTGTTGAGAACGTAAACTTTAGAATTAATTTCGACATTTATTTTGAACATCTTGAAGATACCTTTGAGGCGTGAATGACAAAGATTTCTTTAAGTATATTTAGTATATTTCGTATACATACATATACTTCGCATCTTTATAGTATATTTCAAACGTCTTTAGAAAACGACTAGAATGCACGCCGGAAAGGCGCCTTTTAGTCTTTTCTTTCAGGCGCCTTTAAGGCGCCCAGAATTAACGCCGGAAAGGCGCCTTTTAGTCTTCTTTTTCAGGCGCCTTTAAGGCGTCCAGAATTAACGCCGGAAAGGCGCCTTTTAGTCCTCTTTTTCAGGCGCCTTTAAGGCGCCCAGAATTAACGCCGGAAAGGCGCCTTTTAGTCCTTTTTTTCAGGCGCCTTTAAGGCGCCCAAAATTAACGCCGGAAAGGCGCCTTTTAGTCCTTTTTTTCAGGCGCCTTTAAGGCGCCCAGAATTAACGCCGGAAAGGCGCCTTTTAGTCTTCTTTTTCAGGCGCCTTTAAGGCGCCTCCTAACAAGGCGCCTTAAAGGCGCCCAAATTAGGTTGTAAGACGTTCAGGCGTAAAATCGCCCTGAAAAAGGCGCCTTTGCGGCCACGTGTGCTGTCTGGGATAGGTTACGTTTACAGACAGATGTGTTTCTTTGACTTAGAAAATAAAGGATGCAAGGACGATATCGGCCTTTTTCAAGGTCAAGTAAGCAGAAGCAATATCGGCCTTTTTCGAGACTAATAATAAAAAAAACAATATGAGAAACAATAAAATCATGAAATTAACTGACAGATCAATTTTTAATTATTTGAATGACTTTTCATCTTTTGTCAATTAATTTCATGATTCCTAAAGTTCTTAAAAATCATTGCATATTAAAAAATAAGAGTTAAAATCTCTAAAAGTGTATCGATAACAGCTTTAATCATTATTATATTATTATTATTACAGTATAACTATTATTGAAATAAGGTTTGCAAGATTATCGCCAATAACCGATAACTAATCAATATTTTCCTCACCCAGAAATTGTAACATTAAGAAAAAATAATGCGATTTAACAATTTCTGTTCTGAATTTTTGGTTTATCTATGGACCTGAAGGACGGAGCATTGTCTTACGGGGTTGTGACGAAAGACGGAAGGGGAATCAGCTCTCAACCGCCATTAGTTGGGCCACTAGTGGTGCACTCTACGGTTGAGTGTAGAATTACCTTGCGCGTGGCTTGGCGTGGCTTAGAACGCCATTGCGATCGTTTTTGTGAAAGTGGATACAAATATTAAGAAGATCTATGCAAGCATTTTTTAAAGAAGTTCCTGGTATTTTTTTTAGGATCTTATATTCTTCATCGAAGATTCTAGTTCTCTCTTCAAGATTGCCTTCTAGTTCACTCGTTCATATCCATAGGCAGAATACTTTCATAAAATAAGAATTTGAAATGAAATAAAGAATATACAAATAATGTATTTGTAACAATACCTTTGGTAAGACGATTGTACTACTTCATTACTCTTCTTACAATTAATATTTACTAAAAATTTGTAAGTAATTAAGATGTATTTATTAAAAATATGAGTATTAATAAAATGCCGGATGATGACATGTTCTTCTAATTTACTTATTCATATCCATAGGCAGAATACTTTCATAAAATAAGAATTTGAAATGAAATAAAGAATATACAAATGTATTTGTAACAATATTTTTTCAAGAAGATTATTATGTAGGATCGGATGCGAAAAGAAACCACACTTGTATCAAGTCTTGTATTTTCTAGAATGACAAAATGTTAAATCAAACAAATAACGAACATTCGATCTACACTCGCTTCGACTTCTCGCAGCTCGTTCCGACTTCACACAATGCGTACTCATTCATACTATACAGTTCATCCCACAATTATTTATTTAAAATTTGTAAGTATAAGTATTAAGATGTATTTATTAAAAGTATGAGTTGTCACGTCCCCGTACTGCGTACGAGGCCCCTTTAACCCTATATCACTCCATACATCCAAGTAGCATAAGCCACCATGTAAAGGGCGCAGCGCATAGGAAAACGCTCGAAACTCGCGACTGCCTCAGCGCTGGGCCCTAGTGATGCGTCACCGTTCCCACCTAAACGGACGCCCCCGCCACGCAATTCGGAGGCGGAAGGGCTGATCGAGGAGACCTAAACGACATCGATAATCAGCAGACAGTTCTTTTCTCCGTCTTCGATTAATTAGTCGACATGAGCAAAAGCTCCTCGACTCCTTTCTTTCAGAGTCATGTAGACTCATCCTTTTCGGAAACCGTTTTAATTTAAGAGAACCCATAGTAGAGGGTGAAATGTGAAGTGTTAAAATACATACATATATATCCAATTTATATTATCCACAAACTTAGTAATTTGTTTACATTTTTTCTTTTCTCTTAATTCGTCACGCGAACGCGACCGCGTTTCCTAACTAATTCAGGCATTAGGATAAACTCTCAATTATTTAATCTATGTTTTTCTCTTAACTGATCCGAACTTTCTTTTCTCACCGTGTTGCGAGCCGTAGAGAGGATAGCCGCTTACGCTCGCCACGAGACTCTAGAGAGGAAAGCCGCTTAGAGATATCTCGCCCCCTAATCATAAAGAAACTTCGAACCTCGCGAACAGAGTTCACAATCCAAATGTTGTTCTAATGCCTAAATCGCGTCGTGCGGGACGTAAGAACCAGCTTCGACGACTGGCTCGCGAATATCGAGAATCGGCAGTGTCAACTTATTATCCCCTCGGAATCGAACCTGTGGCGGAACCGACGAATGAGCCACCACTATCCAAGGGTGAACATGTGTCAGGGAGCATCCCGTGGAAGCTCCATAGGATCGAGTTCAACCGGGTCGTACAGCCGGAACCGCGAACCTATTACCCCTCTCGCAAACACCAGGTATCCAATATAGAACCTTCCAGTGGGGTAAGTAAACCCGTTTCTCAGATTGAATACGATCCAAATAATCCGCGGATGCGATAAAATCGGCAAAAAGGGGTGAAACCCTTGTCAAATTCGGACATAGGAGCCGTTTGGACAGAATTTTAAATTCACTGTTACAGGGAGTCAGGCCGGTAAAGATGCCCCGCAATTTTATCGAGCAGTGGCTCTAGGACGTGACAGAGTAATAGTAAAGTACCGGATGATAACATGAGTGATGACTTCTACAACGTTCCAAATTAAAAGTTCCCATAATACGGCATAGATGGCCCCATCAGTGGCCCAACTAATGGCGACCGAGGGGCCCCCTTTAGAATCACACGTCCCTCGCCGGCAAGTCTACTTTGTGCTCCGTCCTTCAGGTCCATGGGTTTATCATAGATATATTATTTTATTCTTCTCTGGATCAAAGAATAGTATGTATGTTTCTGTCTGTAAACGTAACCTAGGTTATTTATACACGAATGACAGCTGATGACAGCTATGTGCTACGTATCCCTTTGCCGGGCAAATCGAAGCAAATCGTACGACGCATCGAAAAATTAGGTTGTGCATGCCTATATCGAATATAAACATTGTCGAACAGATACATTAATTGCCGTCTACTGGCGTCTATGAAAATCTGCAGTTCGTATCTGCCGCCACCAGGGGGTTACCACATACCGTGCAAGGCCCGCGCCAGAACCGTTTGAGGTCACTGTACATACATGTTAAAAATTATAAAATGAAAAAAAAATGAAAATAAATAAATTCTGAATAAAATTGCAGAAATAGTCTTTCATTTATCCTCTTTACGAAATACCTTATTTTAAAAATACGAACACTTTAAAATAATTTAAGGCTATGAAAATTATCTAAAATTTAAATACGTGTTTTTAGGGAAATATAAGTAGAAAAAAACGTCGGTTGGTTGAGTCGCGATAGGCTTTACACAGTGCTTATTAATTCAAATCATTTTCATACGGCGAATTTTAAATTGTCCATATTAAATTTATGGACGAAACGTTTTTTTCATATTGTTTTTATTCTTGCATAACCAATTGCATATGACATTTAGGGTTATAATTTCACGAATCGAGTAATAGAGTTGCAACAAATTCGGATTGAACAACTTTGCTATCTCGCTCTGTCTTATTACTCGTCTATTTTCTCTCGCATTTCTTCAGCAGTAGAGCCTATGAATATGTAACTTGAGATCGAAAACTCATCACGCGAAAGTTCCCGCATGCGAGACATCTCGCATGACTCAAGCATAGTAGAGTGGGTATCCCACTCTAAAGCATAGGGTCCCTGGATCCAGAAACGCGAATTTTCGATGAGAACCAGGCCCTGAAAACTACACTCTTGTGAAATTGAACGTGGAATTAACTCGTCCACCAGCCCTATAGGTGCGTTGGTGTCGCTTCACATACCTATGGATAGCGTATCACTGACATGACACACAAGGAAAGTGAAAAAAAAGAACATGGTGCCGATGTTAATACTATAACCCACAGTATGAGATCTCTAAAAGCGTTATGATTTTGACGCTATTATTATAGTCGACAATTTTGGTGGTAGATGGTTAGTACAATCGGTCAAATTTTTAACATTGACTATATGTAATAATTATAAAATTGTAAATTAAAAATTAACTTTATTTGCATATACAGGGTAATTCTTTGGCCAGTGGACTGCAGTCGATTGAAAGCAACTAAAACTGCCCTTGCCTACACATAGCGACGAAAACGCAGGTCTGTATGCACTCATCTATGAATAAAGTAATAAATAATTTATTGTGTTTTCTTCGGCATTTCAATTGTGGTATTCTTACTTTCAGAATACACCCATGCTGGAATAACTGCCTCTGCTGTAGTAGCCATCCTCGCAGAGACTTCCAGAAGAATTCAGCTTCTTGAATAACATTGTTCTGTGTATATCAGGTTTGGGAAAAATGTAATGTGATTATTAGACTACGGATTTTATGCATTTATAACAATACTAAGTATGCAAAAAATTTACGAAACTGTCAACATATGCCAAAATATAAAAAATATAATTCAAGTTAGAATGTGTAGTAAATGAATCATACTGATATTCAAGTTCCAATCCTTTATTTGTGCTTGTGAAAATTGTATTTTGTATAAAATCCGCAGTCTAGTGATTATAAATCATAAATCGTAATTAAAGTTTAGTTACTAATTACAGTTTCTGTAATTGTTAGTTGTTACCGACTACAATTTGACCAAATTTGACTTGGTAGTGAATAAAAATTAACAATTACAGAAACTGTACTTAGTGACTAAACTTTAATTACGATTTATGATTTATAATCAGATTACATTTTTCCCAACCCTGATGCATATGTACAGGGTTCTCCACTCATCTCGAAACCCGAGCTCATTTGTACTTACATGTACAATATGCATACTCATGTTATGTACGTATATTTGTATTTCATTTTTCCACAATTCAAGAATTTGCAGCAGGAAGGATGCAACTCCATTTTTACCTACTTTGAGTAAATTTGAATAAGTATTTATAAAATCATTGCTTAGACTTACTATATTCAAACAAAAACATTCAATAGTTCTATTAATGGTTTTAGAATGTCAAAAACGTAAAATTTCTTTTATGTATATTCTACTTCACAATTATGAAATTGTGAAAAATGAAGTTGCATCCCTTTTGCTGCAAGGTCCTTCAATGCACCATCAAAGACTGAATCTAATCACTTAAGAATAACTATTACGGTTTCTTAATGTGCAAATCAGAAAATTAATCTAAATCTCAAAGTTTATATGATATTTAAGTAAATTCGTGTTTTATGTTTAATTTGTTGCTCAAAAAGTGATCAGTAATTGTGTCTTTGATGGTATTTATAATTATGTTTATTAATATTTGTATATTATCGTTAGATTGCGGATTTTATGCATTTATGGCAATACTGTAAAGGATATGCCAAATTATATACAATATCAAAAGTATAAAATCAATTCAAATATTTAGAAAATTAAAAATACTATTATTCAAGTACCAATTCTTTATTTGTGATTGTAGAAATTGTATTTTGCATAAAAATCCGCAGTCTACTTATCATTACTTATGTATTGCTTCTATAATACACCGAACGGCGCCGTAAAGAGAAACAAAATTTTTGATGGAAAGAAATAATCTAAAAATCATACTATTGTTTCATAACTATAGTAAATATAATTCAATTATAGTTCATATTTACATTGGTGATTTTCATCAAACAATGTTTAAGAAATTACTTCTTTCCTTCTAAAATTTTGTTTCTGTTCACCCCATTGTATGATATATTTTATGTATTATTTATTGTAATAATGTTTAGTTTAAATTGAAATTGTATGATATTACTAAAATATATTTCATTTTTATTGTAAATACTGTCTCTATTTTTCTCCTTTATTATTTTTATCATTGAAATCAATTTTCGAGCAAGTATACAGGGTGTCCCAAACTAAGTGCGGGAGCCGTTAAAGGAAGATTCCTGGGGTGATTCTAAACAACTTTTTCCTTTGCAAAAATGTCATTGGAAGCTTTGTTAACGAGTTATTAACGAAAAACACCGACCAATCGGGGAGCGAGTACAGCAGATTAATGATGGCGCGGACGATGGCTGGCCAATACTACTCACAGTTGAAGCCCGCGCTGAAATTCATAGACTGTATTCGTGCTTCTATTGGTTGGTGTTTTTCGGTAATAACTCGTTAACAAAGCCGCAACGAAAATTTTCGCTAAGGGAAAAGTTGTTTAAAATCACCTCAGGAATCTCCCCTTAACGGCTCCCGCACTTAGTTTGGAACACCCTGTATATACGGTATCACACGTACATAGGACCATGTCTACGTGTGCGTGCATCTCACCGATAATAGGTATATGTGCACGTGGAGCGACATCAGCGCACCTATAGGACTGGTGGACGAGTTATTTTCACGTGACCCCTGAAACATGGGCAGTTTTCAGGGTCTGATGAGAACCACGGACTTAGGATTCCTAAGTCCGTGGATGAGAACAGAGAATCGCCGAGTGACGCCCGAGCACGCCCGAGCGGAGCCGAACAGGCAGCGCACACGGATAGGAGCAGTTGGGTATGTGTTGAAATTGCGGGTTGCGCGGACGCAAAGTGGGAGACGGTGGGAAGCAGAGATGGGCCTAGATAAAAAATTATTTAAATAACTGCTCGAATCTAGAGGCACGGCAGTGCCTCGCGCCAAGTTGAGGCGCAGCGCGAGGCAGCCATGCATATATAACGCGAAACATCGCTTCGAAAAATTGTCGAATTTCTATAGCGACCGATCAGATTATCCGATTACTTTTTTAATGGTCTCAATGGAAAGTTTGGGTTCGATTTACATAATAAAAGTGCTTTTTATTTTGTCCTACGTGCCTTCTGAGCGGAGATATTTTAATTTATTTTCATGAAAGTCCGGATTTCGAAAAATTTTTTAAGATACTCCGTAGTCAACACCTAAAGTTTTTGGCAAGGGGAACTGAGGAAAGGGTGAGGAAATGTGGCCACAGGACGTTGCTGATTGGACCGAAGTTCCGACCAATAGCGTGACGTTGTTACATTCGCGAAAGGAATTCGAAGTGAAGCCGGTGCATTGTAAGGTTATAAGTGACATTTTAAGGTTATTAAGTGACATTTTATTCGTGTTCATTACAGTTCTTTATAAGTGACATTTTACAGTTCTTGAAATAATCTTGAAATAATTAGGAATATATCATTTCTCCACAGGTATGTTTATTACATACGTAATAAAAATAGATTCGTGTGTACAATTCTTGTTAATTTCATGAATATGTCAATATGATGTTTTTATATTCAAGTTATTCATGTTTAAAATTTTACTATAGGTTTGCGTGTTGCTACAAAAACTACAATGGACTTGTGAAAGACCAACGCTGTGTTTATGGATGATTAACTTTATATCGAACGGATGAATCTTGTATGAAATCTTTTTAAAAACTGTCTATCTATAGATACAGGTTAAGAAAAATGAAAATAGAATGTATAGCATATTAATGTAAAAAAATATTAATATTGCCAATGAAAATGTAACTTACGTTAACATAATTGATAATGCAAATCAATATTATAGTATTAGAAATTACTCTAACGTAGAGCACAAAAATAATAGCATTGTAATTACAAAGAATTGATTAACATTGACTACGTACGTATTAAGCATACAAGTTTAGTGTATGGTATAAATAAACTAATAGCGTTGTTGTACCATGAAACCGATTCACTTTGGCACTCTAACATAAAATACAGATTAATAATGTAGTAATATAAAGAACTTATTTACATTGTTAAGTAGTACAAAGTAATAGCAGAGTTATATGAAAGAGTAATCAATATTTACAATCGTATATTACTCGTATTCGTCTAAATACAAAGAATAATGGATATGTACAAAAATGAAAGTAATAGATGTAGTAACGAGTGTATTACATTTCAATAATGCATGCTGCATATTATCTTTTGCCACTTGCTGTATCATGTTTACTGCTTTGCTTAGAAATTATCTATAGCATTAAACGTACATTTTTATTGATACGCATTATGAATTTTGTCTTGCATTGTTCACTTAAATGTGAAATATTGAAAATAATTGCCTTAAAGTGTATCTCTTTTAAAAACATAGAAATAATAAACATTAAATGATAAGTCTTTACAGCAACGCCCGAACCCGTACAGTTAGTTCATTTTATTTCTACATCAATAATTTGAATATAATGATGTTATATTGACACAATCACATAAATAATTACATAAATAAAAAGAATCGTATAAATTAATATATGAAGCAGAAACAGCATGTACAAGAACGCAGGTTATCTACTTACGCCTTTATTATATAAATATTCAAATTAATTAGAAATCGCTATATAAATTGTCATAATTGTTTTACAGGGCAATATCAAGAATTTAATTTCTGTTACATAAAACAAGAAAGGAAAGAATTTGGAATACATGCAAAAATTAAGTATCTTATATATATTTTCATAGAGAATAAATTTATTGGAAATTGTTTGCACTGTGTCTGCATTTTTTTTACAGGTTTGTGGCATCGATCTGTAATCCACAGGAGTCAACGCTATTGTAAAGAGGAGTTTTATTAAACTTTTTTTACTAAATGTTACAATGTTGGATTTTGTTAAAAATGTCAGAAAATGATTGTGAAACAAGAAATAAGTACAATAAAGTGTAAAGTATATAAATAAATTTAACTGTCTACCCTTAATTCCAATAAAAGAAGATGTTGATGCTAACATATGCGTGATAAGATTTTTTTACAAAAACCTTTACCATTTTTTACAAAAAGATACAGAAAAGTGCGTTAAGTATCAGCGTGCAAAGAATAACATTAGAAAAATAGTTGTTGTGCAAACTAATTACTACATACATATAGAGTTAATTTTGAATAAAATAACGCAAAAGTAAAAAACTGTTGGAAATTAATATTTCTACAAAACTAGTGATATAAAATAATTGCGCCAACGATACAAATGAGTATTTATACAAACTAAAGAATCTATTAATTATTTTTTGGCCAGTGTATTACTTAATTATTTTTTGGTCGGTATTCATAGTTGAGTTTTATTTCAGATCTAAAGAAGGTACAATTACAAGATGTTTGAAAGCAATCATACAACCATATATTAATTTTTAAGAGAGATCCTAAAATTCTTGAAAAGGAGAATAATCAAAATTTAAATCAAGCAGCAGATTGTAATTGTACCTTCTTTAGGTATAGTCTGAAATAAAACTCACCAATGAATACGGCCAAAAAATAATGAAGTAATAGATTCTTTAGTTTGTATAAATACTCATTTGTATCATTGGCGCAATTGTTTTATATCACTAATTTTGTGGAGCTAATAATTACTCTTTTTTTTAGGAGCACTTTAAAGAAATATTCAACATATTGAAGTTTGCACAACAGCTATTTTGCTGAGCGTTCCTCGCGTGCCCCGATACTTGGCGCACTTTTTTATACCTTTTTGTAAAATAAAAGTTACTTCACATTCATCCGTTATCCGAACACACGAATAACGCGATTCATCTTTATTCGAGGCTCACGGATGAAAATAATTTATTCGAAGCGAAGTTAGTTGAAATGAAAGATAATTTTTTTATTCAAAGGGAATTTATCCGCAAAACGCGTTGGGAATTTATCCGAAAAAAAATCGTATAAACGCGAAGTAGGTTCATGTAGCGAATGTAGCGGTGGTAGCTCATTTCAGTAACGTAGCACGATCTTTTCGTCGCTCATGTCCGATCGGCGCTAAATCCGAGACGCGTAATTTTTCGAGGCGACGCGACACGGCGCGATCTCCTCTCAAGCCGAAGGCTTGAATACTTTTGCGCCGATGTTTGATGCTTTGTCGAACCTCGGCTAAAGAGCAATACATGATTTATTACTTGCGATGGATTGCGTACTGCGTATTAACTGTAGAGACATGTACCGATATACAAAGTAGTAGTACTTTTCGGTAGTAAGTACCATCCTATCCCTTATGAAAACTGAATTATTTAAGTATTAATTAAAACTTTAATATATTTGTTTAAAATTTAAATGAAACAAATCCGCGATCCGTGTGAAATCATAGACATTTTTATTGCTGGTGTTGCGAACTTCGTTCCTGTGTACAGTATGAACATAACTACAGATATAGATATCGAAATGTCGAAGTCGATACAGAGCGTGTTGTGAAACGCTCACCAAGAGGCGCGGAGTTCAAATTGAATGTAATCACGGCCCTCTAGAGAGGGCCGTGATATAATAGAAGAAGGAGTCGAAGGTGAAGTTGGTACAAATCAATAGGTTTGAAAATAGTTAAGAACATTTCTAACAAGAAGTTTCAGAGTACTGTATAAATCAATATTTGCTTAGAAACGCTTGTTTAAACATTCAAACCTCACCTTTTTCCCCTTCCTCTAAGGAAATATATCCATCGCCAAGTTGTAAAATACTCAATAAATAATTAATCGATAAATGATGACGACAGCGTTAACAAATAAGAATTTAATAATTATAAGACATTTATTTGATTGGTTCTTAGTAACTAAGGTGCGTGAAAAATCAACAGATTTATTAGATTCAGGTGAAAACCTATTTTGTACTTCACTTCGATACCTTTCCTCCAACAGTATAGACGCATTTTGCTTCTCTGAAAATAAAATCATTCTGTTCAAATCTTAAATTGTCTCAATCATTTTTGCGAGCAGAGTGCTTTAGTACTCCACGGGCGAGAATCCATTCCGGTACTGAAAAACCACCAGGAGGCCACGCAACACTGGCATTGTTGTTTTGTATAAGAGTTCAAAACTGTTTCTTTCAACAGTAGCTGTATAAATTCATATAACACAGAATCGTTATTGTACAATTATAGTTGATGATAAGGCAGAAACATTTTCTCGCGTACCGTCTTTACAAATCCCATACTCAATACCGCCCAATATGTTTCTTATATCCACCGTTCGAAGTCACGAACGGCATAGGACCAACGTCAGCATATTCATATTATTATATGTAGTTTAAATGGAAGTGCGCACACTTATCAGTAACAGCACCGTATTGAAACTCCTTCGTACCGCATCGACAGCGACGACATTCTCGGCATGAATGTTTTGCCGATTAGGTAACGATCGCATGCGGATTGTGTGCTGCTGGTACGTGGTAACGAGTCGGTTATTTTCTGGTAACATATATATTGTACTGCTGTCTTCCATATAATGGATAACGAAAAATTAATAGAATTAGTTCGCCAATATCCATTTTTATATGACGTAAGTCATGCAAAATACAGTGATACTAACAAGGGGAAGGCACGGCTCTTTTGCCGCTTTTGGAACGGCACTATATGGAAGTTGTAATGTACACATAGTATAGAAAAACCATTTGGGCTTTCTTCAAAATGGGCCTTAGTTTTTGAGATATTTTAATTTAAAGTTTGTATGTATGTACTAGTAAGGTTGCATTAATGATAAAACCATGAGCGGTTCGTAGCTGTGGAGCTAGGGTATAAGATTGTCACGCAAAAAGTCTCTGGGGTTCGATCCCGCATGTGGGTGTAAATTTTTTTTTCCCTTTCTTTATTCTTTTATTCATTTTTTTATATATTATACATTAATTTTTGCAATGGAAATGTAATTTCTTATATATTTCTTATTAATGTATTGTATTTATTGTATTGCTCATGTTATTACATACTGTAACAACTCTTATCATTTCTTCTACAAATGTCTTTATATTATTGTACTGGGGAAATGTTCTTTTTCGTAAATTGTTCATACCGAAGGTTTCGACGTCTAGGATTGTGAAGCAGAAATCATAGCAAAAATTAATGTATAATATATAAAAAAATGAATAAAAGAATAAAAAAAGGGGAAAAAAAAAATTCACCCACATGCGGGATCGAACCCCAGAGACTTTTTGCATGACAATCTTATACCCTAGCTCCACAGCTACGAACCGCTCATGGTTTTATCATTAATGCAACCGTACTAGTACATACATAAAAACTTTAAATTAAAATATCTCAAAAACTAAGGCCCATTTTGAAGAAAGCCCAAATGGTTTTTCTACACTATGTGTACATTACAACTTCCATATAGTGCCGTTCCAAAAGCGGCAGAAGAGCCGTGCCTTCCCCTTGTAAAACTAAAGACCGAGTTTGGCGTGAAATATCTCTGCAATTGAAAGAATCAGGTAATTACAATAACGACAATGCATTTCAAAGCACAAATTAACTTTCTTTTATTATTATATTATAAGTATAAACTTAAATGTTATTTTGCCAATCGACTGTTCCATCAGATGTAAGAAAGTATTCGGCAAAAGTATTTCGTACAACAAATGCAGAATTTGGTGCACTTCCTCCTTGTCTTTAAATAGTATTTAGATTGTTCCGTGTAGTCATATTTTCTTCTAAATGTTCATTATAAATATTTGAGGACATTGTTGAACGAATAAAATTATGCAATATACATGTTGTTGTAATTACGAGTCCGGCAAAATCTGGATTTAAATTCAATCGTCTGTCGTATATACGAAATTTTTGTGACAGTATCCCAAATGCATTTTCAACAACTCTTCTAGCACGTGATAAGCGATAATTAAAAATTCTTTTCACAAAATTGTCAGCAACTTGAGAACCTGGGTATGGTTTTAGAATATAGTTTTTTAAAGGAAAAGCTTCATCGCCAACAATAACAAAGGGCATTTTAATATCAGTGCCAGGTAAAGCTTTGTCCTCTGGAATATGAAGTCTTGATGTAGCTAGAGCTTTACCTAATTTTGAATTTGCAAAAATGCCATCGTCACTATTTTTTCCATATACACCGACATCTATTGTGATGAACTTATAATTTGCATCTACTAAAGCTAATAAAACAATAGAAAATGTTTTTTTATAGTTGAAATATAATGATCCGCTATTTGGAGGAGCTTTTATAACAACATGTTTCCTATGTATTGCACTCAAGCAATTAGGAAAATTCCAGTTGCACCAAAATTCATCTGCAATTTCTTTCCACTGTTCTTTTGATGGTATTGGCATAAATTCACACATCATCGTATTTACAATAGCCTTGCAGACTTCTTTTACAGTTTCTCTAACGGTAGATTCACCCAATCGATAACTAAAAGCAATTGTTCTGAAACTGTCTCCTGTTGCTAAATATCTGCGCAAAAACCAATTTATAGAATTATATACTGTTATTTATTTTTAGAAATTCTTTGTAAAAAAAACATGGAACAATTTAAGGGAGGCATTTAGAAGAGCAATAAAAAAGAAAAGGAATACCAAAAGTGGTCAAGCTTATGAAAAAATACGAAAATGGAAATATGAAGATGAAATGTCGTTTTTATTGCCATTTTATAAAGAGAGACAAACTATAACGTCTATAAATATTTCACTTACGGATGAGGAAACAATAATTGATAACGAAAATCTTGAGGAGGACATACATAACAATTTGGAAGAAGAAAAATTGAAAGATGCAGTTATAGAACATCCAGAGCCTAGTACAAGTTCGACTGATAAAATAGCAGATTTAGAAGTGTCAGTACCAACTCAGCAAAAGTACTTTTCTTTAAAAAAAAAAAGACACATAAACATAAAGATACTGCTCCATCTGTTTTGATGGAGTATCTTTTATCAAATAAACAGAAAAATGAAATTCAGCTGGATGATACAGATAATTTTTTTTTAAATATGGCTCCAATAGTAAAAACATTTTCTCCCTACAATATTGCACTTGTTAGAAAGAAAATTTTTTCTATTATTTCTGATATGGAGTTTGAAGAAATACATAAACAAATTATAACAGACAATACAAATGAACTATCTCCGTTGTAAACATTAGTTTTTATAAATAAAGTTGTGTTCACCTTAAACACACTGAAAGTTTTTCTATGGGCGTTATCGCTTCTCTAAAATTGGTGTTGCACTTCCGAATAACATTTTTTATTTTTTTCAATATAATTTGGTATTGTATCGAGGACATGCGAAAATACTGATAAAATTTCTCTTCGTCACAAATTAATTGCCTACACAATGTGTGAAATTCACCCTCACTTTTTCGTAATTGCAGACTCTTATGTACCCAATACCGTCTCTTTTTTCAGTATTTTCATCTTTATGCAGTAATAGTGCTATAATAGCTAACTCTTCAGTTGTAAAAGACATTTTGTTTCGGAATGCGTATGCTGAGACGTTGCAAATGTCGTAGCGATGTCGTAGCGATTAGAGTGGGTATAAACCCACTCTAGTAGCGATACCGTACCGATACCGTATCGATAGATGTGCGGCAAACAGCATCGACGCGTGGACACCTGAAAGTTGTTGTTCCGATGCTGTGCTGTTAGGTGTGCGACGGCCTTAAAAAGACAGTGTGGCAAATCAACTACCTTCGAGATGATTGGTTCCGCCATTTGCAGGAAAACTTCCTGTGCTAATAGGTGGTTGTGTATCATTGATATTAAGTTTCTATATTCACTTTATTACACAAGCATTACATTTTCCTGAGCCAATCCTGAGCCAATCCTGATTTCCTTTCAATGGCGTCTTTCGGCTGATTTGCCACACTGTCTTTTTACGCTCTGTAGCTCGAAAACGTGTGCCAATTCAGGTGATCGGTATTTCAGAACATGAGACACGAAATCCCATATCATGTCAGATCTATCCTATATCTCGTCGGTGTTTCCATACTTCATTTTGTCTGAAATTCTGGAAATAGGTTCCTTTTAGATGAAAATAGTATTTGCGAGAAGAATTTTTGGCGTCTTGAAAGTTAAGACGTAAAATTTTCCGAAAAACATCGTACTGCCACTGTATCGTGGTACTAGTGTAATATCACTCTCTACGCTACTGTCGCTCGGCGTTATTTTTCAAGATATTTAGAAAAACAGGTTTTATATTTTCAAGTACAGCGTATGGACGTGTTTTATTTTTAATATTGAAAAGAGTGATCGGAATGGGTCTGGGTTAAAGGTGTTCGCATACTCGAATATTCGAGTAGCTCGAATTTCGAACCGAGCCGAAACTCGAATTCCGATCCGAGCCGAGTACTCGAACGACCTCTGCCGCTCGATTTAATCGAGCGGCCCGAAATATTCGAGCGGCTCGAAAGTCGAAAGAATCGAGCGGCTCGAAAGATTCGAGCGGCCCGAATGGATCGAGCGTCCCGAATCCCGAATTATTCCGAGCACTCGAAGTGTTCCGAGCGGCTTAGATACACAAGCAACTCGAATGACTTTTGAGAAGATCGAAATTTCGCAACTACTGGACTGCATCGAATATAATGTTCTTCGTAAATTTTTAAAAAGATTTACTAAGTAATAATTATTATCGCGACCTAGTCTTTTACGGTTGTTAGTAAGCAATATCGCAACGGAAAAAATTTCACATAGATAAATTATACTGCCACTTTAGACGCTTCTGATTCTTTCATACGATATTTTAGTACAGCTGCAGCGTAAGACTTCATACGATTTTTAGTAACAGTATTGATAATTTCTGCATACATGTCCCCCGCTTTTTACTACCATCGATAATCCTTAATACATGAATAAGTATCAAGAATTAATCATTGAGTGTAACGTAAAATGGGGCGAATAGACACAACTCGATGGAGCGAAAAGAAATAAAATTGAAATAAGTTAATAAATGATTTCTTTTAATTTAAAATTTTGTTTCTATTCACCCAATTAAACGGTTTAGTACCATTAGTACTTCGATGAGAATTTATTCGAAAACGTAAGATTTATATATATATGTATATGTATGTATATGTATGTATATGTATGCATGTGTGTGTGTGTGTGTGCGTGCGTGCGTGCGTGCGTGTGTGTGTGTGTGTGTGTGTGTGTGTGTGTGTGTGTGTGTATACGGGAAGCAATTCCCATTAGTATACAAGTAGTTAACTACAGTTCAATAGATGACGAACAACAAATATAAAGAAAATAATAACTATAAACTATAAATTGCAAATAATATATGGCGAGATTAAGTAGAGGGAGAAAAACCAAAAAAGTCAAAAATTTGTTTTCTGAATGCCGAAACTGAGCCATAAAACATATCCAAGTTATGGTCAAATGCATTCGCAGTGATGCACAGACGGTTAATAGTATCAGTTTTGGCGTAATTGGAGGTATAGTTTGCTGGTAAAAACGTTTGCGATTTTCTGAGAGATCGTGTAGGCGCATATAAGTTAATGAGCTCTAGGAGATGAGAACAACTGATGTATCCGCATAGAACTTTGAAAAGAAACATCAACTCTGAGATCGTTCTTCTACTCTCTAAGGACATAAGTTTCAGCCTTTCCATAGCAGGAAGATAATTATGATCAGAGAAGTGCATTTTCTCTCCAATCTTAAACGCTACATACCTAAGAAACTTATGTTGTACTCTTTCGATCTGCAGCTTAAATTTCGTGTAGTGTGGGGACCATATGACCGAGGCATATTCTAACTGTGATCTCACCAGCGCGCAGTACAATAGTCTGAGAGCATTCGGATTGGTAAAATTCGCTGTACATCTTTTAAGGAAGCCTAGAATTTTAAGCGCTTTAGAAACTATTCCCTGTATATGCGCAGAGAAGTCAAGGATAGGAGTAAAAAGGACTCCCAAATCACGCATCACTTCTACCTGAGGTAGTATTTTATGACCAAGAGTGTAAACAAATTCAATGGCATTTCGCTTCCTCGAAGACCTCATAATGTAGCATTTATCAAGATTCAGCGACATGCCATTAATTTGACACCATTGCTCGAAGTTTCTTAAATCATTCTGCATTAATAAGCAGTCAGATTTATCGGTTATAGCCCTGAAGATCTTCAGATCATCCGCATACAACAGAAATCTACAATGATTAAATACACTGGCCACATCGTTAATGAATAAGATAAAAAGCAAGGGACCTAAATGTGATCCTTGCGGTACCCCAGAGGAAACATCGATCGGATACGAGAAATGACCATCCACACGAATTATCTGCTTACGACCACGTAAGTAAGATTCAATCCAGGATAAAAGCGGATTACAAAAGCCCAATGCCGATAATTTAGCGCACAAAATATCGTGTGATACAGTATCAAAGGCTTTCTTGAAGTCCGTATAGATTGTATCAACTTGGATAAAACAATCCAAATTCATAGATACATAGTGGCAGTAAACAGATAAATTTGTGACCGTTGATAAAGATGACATGAAACCATGTTGTTCTGCGCAAATTAAGTGAATTAGAGAAGGTTTGATGTTGTCGATAATCAGGCTTTCAAATAACTTGGACATTATGTCCATATTACAAATTGGTCTATAATTCCTAACATCAGATGATTCACCAGATTTAAAAATAGGTGTCACTAGGCTAGTCCTCCAAGCATCGGGGAAAATTCCGGACGCTAAGGATGAATTAAAGATATGCCATAGTACTCGAGATAGAATAATTTTTTTTATTAGAGAAAGATAATTTTTTTTATTCGATGAGAATTTATTCGACGACGTAAGATAATTTTTTTATTCGACGAGAATTTATTCGAAGACGTAAGATAACTTTTTTATTTGAAGAGCACTTTATCTTTAGCGTCGAATAAAATTTTCATCTTTATCTTTTATCTTCATTCGAACTTCGAATAAAATTTTTATTTCTATCTTTATCTTTATTCGAATAATTTCCGAGTTTTCCCGAGTGAGGCCGAATGAGGCCGAGTGGGCTGAACGAGGCTGTGGAGTAGTGTGGCGAATGTCAAACGCCATGATCTACGCTACAATAAAGAAATTGAGAATCACCACCTAGTGAGCCAGGCCTGGGCTGCGCAATGCCGAGGGCGCCAGAGGATTGGCTGCGGCCCTGAGGGTTGTCGGACTACGGGAGCGCGCATTTTGTTTATATAGAAAGAAGAGTTCACGCTATAAAATATAAAATACATTCTATTCTTCGTGTAATAAAAGATTATCGAAAAAGGTTTCTTCCGTAGGAATAATTCTTATTTATCTAACAAGTCAGAAGTGGGATAGGCCGCGTGCGGTGTGTATTAGTAGTGCTTGGTCAGTTTTGTGCAATTTTTATTCACATTAATAGTGATAGCGAACGATGGGCCGATCGAAAGGGCATCGACACTCCCGTGATTGTTCACGGGGACGTTCGCGCGAACGTGACAATCAAGGGATAGGCCACGCGATAGATCGCCGGAGAAAGGGTGTGATCGTTCGCGGGAGGTTTGCGTGAATCGATCGCGAAGTTCATCGCGGGACCATTCGCGAGGTCGAAAGGACGATTCCGCGGTGTGTCGCAAACGCGATCGTTCGTCGGATCGGGATCCTTACCGTTGTTACGAGTCCAGACGCGTTACGTAAAGCAACTCTGAAAGGGCTCGATTCAAAGCTCCTATCCGAGACCTTTGACTTTACTTGGAAGTCACCATGCAAGAGCCGATAGGAATTTCCGTTGCACCCAATTAATAGAATTCTATGAAAATCAATATCACCCAACTTTTCTCGGAAACTCCGCGATGCAGTCGAGTCCCCACCATTTTCTTCATAGATTTTTGGATATAAAAGGGCCGAGAAATTCGGACTCGGGGGCTCATTCCTAATCCAGTTCGAGTTTAGTACGCGGCTTAGACTGGAAGCAAGATCGAGCAATAGTTCTCCTTTGAGCAGAGTTTTTAAGAGTACAGTACGTAAAATAATTTCACTGTAACGTCGCTTAGTGACGCGTCCCCCGCATACCTCTGTGCGTAATCTAGAGAGAGAGGACTTAGTTTCGCGACATTTGAATTCTTAACACTTGTATTCTTTCGAGTCAAACTTAAACTCGTAATAATATATATACATTTTATAAGGTTTGTTAAATTGGACTTAGTTCAATCAAAACCTTTCCTAAATCCAAGAAGAAGCGAACGCGTAACGATCCCACAATATTATACCTTTGCCACTCGAGGTATATTATAACTTAAAAGTTACGAGGCTATACTAACATCTTCGCAATCCCTGCGAAGGTCTCCTTTTCCTAACCTACAAGTGGCTCCCGGTGTTGGCCGTTACGCACTGATTCGTCCACGTCCCGTGGCTCCTGGCGAGTGCAAAGTTGCTCGCTGGTTCGTCCACAGTCTTTATTCCATCCTAGTGGCTCCCGATACTTGCCAAGTTGAGTGTTGGTTCGTCCACGAAAACCTACCTAAACCTAAGGTGGCTCCCGGTGTTAGCCGTTGCGCACTCGGTTCGTCCACATCCGTGAGGTGGCTCCCAACGAGTGCAAAGTTACTCGCTGGTTCGTCCACGAAACAATAACAAAATTCCAAAAAACCTGGCCCTCGGTCAGACTACCTAGCCCTCGGTTCGTAACACCGTCGACGGGAATCTTCGGAAGATAGTTCAACATCTGAGGATTTGCGGGCTGCAGTAAAGCAGCTGAAGCAGGAGCTGAAAAACGTTCAAAGTAGACCCGTATACGATGAATCGCTAGTTCCGAAATTTGACCCGTCGCGAGACAACGCGGAAATTGAACAATGGGTGCGACCAGTTGATCGTATTGCGCGTCGTTACATGTGGAACGACGATCATATACTTTTAGTCATTGCCCGTAGTTTAAAAGGACATGCTTGACGAGTATTTGACGAAGAGTTGAAGAATGACCATACGTGGAAATCTCTGAAGACTTTGTTAATACATCAATTTAAACGTCCATTACCGTTTGCACGATTGCTGAAAGAGGCAGCAAACTATTCGGCGAGTCCTGGACAAAGATTAGGGGACTACTGTTTTGAAAAGCTTTCGAAATTAAAAGCGTTGAAGCTAAGTATTTCGGATGCGTGTCTAGAAGACGCAATCATCGGAGGCATCGATGATGAAAATATTGAGTGAACTGTACGTTCAAATCGATACGTGGACGTTAACGAACTGTATTCAGTTATGAAAGAGATGGGATCAATGTCACAATTGTAAGTATAAAGTTAACGTAGTGAAACGACAGGTTATGAAATTATCACAGAAACAAGCAGGGAACTTCCGTTATTACCATATATGTATTGAATGTGTGTTGAGTGACAAAATTGGCACATTGATATAATAATGAGCAGGGTACTTCCGTCATTATTGGGAAATCAGCCTAGATTTGTCACATCGACTGATAAAGTCGCACCGATTGGAATAGTAATGAGCAGGGATCATCCGTCATTACTAAACCGGATTTCATTAGTAGAAACTATTACTACTATTGAGTAACAATAATAAGAACTAATAGGATAATGACTGGGACTTATCCGTCATTATCAAACAAAACAGTTAGTTGTAGACAATTGGTAGAAGAAATAGCTAATTGTAATACTCGGATGCTTGATATTTATTTGGTCACGATATCTAAGTATAAATTCAGGGAAATTTAAAAAGGGAGTATCGTCAATTGGCGAGAGAGATATGATTTATATAGAGATATGTCTAAAAGTCGCGAAAAATAATGTAAGGGAGATCTGACTCTTTTGTTGCAGAAAACAATATAATGAATGGAGTGAAAAATCATACAATACGTGAGGACACGCATTACGTCAGGAAAGGCCGAATATAAAGAAATTGAGAAACACCACCTAGTGAGCCAGGCCTGGGCTGCGCAATGCCGAGGGCGCCAGAGGATTGGCTGCGGCCCTGAGGGCTGCCGGACTACGGGAGCCACTGATATATATACAATGGATACGGAATCTGGCGAGCGAAGTGAAGCACATTTGAAAGTGGTTTTTGCATGCCAGCGCCGCTAGTGTGATACGGAAGAACTTTACTTCTGTACACTTTAAGCGGAAATAAAGAAAATGCAACATCATTCTGAACAACTTTTCTCTATACATATACCAAGCCATCACTTTTAGTTTTCGAAATATTCGCAAAGAAAGTTTTCAATATTCATTATAGTAC
The DNA here is from genome assembly GCA_030770465.2 of Perdita meconis. Classification (NCBI taxonomy): domain Eukaryota; kingdom Metazoa; phylum Arthropoda; class Insecta; order Hymenoptera; family Andrenidae; genus Perdita; species Perdita meconis. The sequence continues at coordinate 289,031 of JASKOS020000045.1, forward strand.
AATTTCTTTTCTACGAGTCTCAATACACCCGTATCACACTAGCGGCGCTGGCATGCAAAAACCACTTTCAATTTGGCTTCAAGTCGGCTTATGACAATACGGTATCCATAGTATATATATCAGTGACGGGAGCACGCATTTTGTTCATATAGAAAGAAGAGTTCACGCTATAAAATATAAAATACATTCTATTCTTCGTGTAATAAAAGATTATCGAAAAAGGTTCCTTCCATAGGAATAATTCTTATTTATCTAACACTACGTACAATATAACCTACATATCTTTACCTATCTACTACCTACGAATAAACATGCGAAAAGCACCGTGCGTTACGTTACGTACGTTTGCAATAATAGGAAATGAAAATTATACAGTCGGTCATGTATGTACTTCTCATTTTTTAAGGGCACGTCGTTATCGAGAGTTGTCATGGAGAATATAATTTAATGTAGTGCATATGACATTAGGAGGTGTTCTACTGATTATTCTGCTGCTTTAGAATTTCTTTAAAAAAATAAGTAATATAGGAAAAAAATTGATTTCATTAATAACATATTCAATAAATAGTTCTATTTTCCATTGTAGTTTGTAATTCATTTTGTATGAAACGTTGAATTCCAAAGTTTATCGTGCGATATAGTGAAAGCATATACGTATGTACGTTAAAGATATACAATAAAATGAACAATTATCCATTTTATAAAAAAATAACAAGGAATTAGTGGAACAAATGAAGAGACTAAAATGAGTAATCTTTATCCGCAGTCTTCGATTATAAAGAATATAACAAGACTATTGTTTTGCACGAGTACTTGTTTGAAGTAATTGGAATACCGAGCAATTGTCACATGAGACAGATAAAATTTACATATGCAATTCTTCCCAGACCATTGAAATAAGTATTGTTGAAATCAGGATAATAATAATTGTTTTTGATTTTAAAGATGTATTTTTTGGATAAAGGAGAATGTAAGAAGAAATATGGATATACAAATATAATATAATGTTGTATATTTGTATAACATTAAAAATTACATTACATTATTATTTATATTATATGATAGGCAGAATACATATTTATTATTTTATGCATTTATATTGAGCTATTCAATGTAAAAGTAAAATATTCTACTGCGTCTCCACCAGCGATTCAAACAGTGCTCGAAAACTATTGGTCCATGTGGACGCAGCTTTGTTGTTCATTCTGTCTTCTCTAAAAATTGTCCAAGTATTTCTTCATTTGATCCTCGGTTAGGTAGCAGTTCGCAGAAGAAATGTGACCCATTGACAATGTGAAAATGCTGTAACATAAAACAATATTAAATGCAATATTTACACAACTTTATTTTTGGAGGAAAACTGAATTATTATCTTAAAGTATGTACAACTTTACAGTGGCTTATCTAAGGAAATGCAACGTTGTTTTAAATTCTTGCATTATCATTTTAGCTCTCTCATTGTACAGTATTTTTTTGATACCTGCTCGCGCCTCGGGACTGGATGGGAAAGTATATATTGTGGGTCGCACTTCTTCGCAAAGCGTTTGTAGCATTCCGAACGTAGTTTGGGCCTTTTCAGTGACGACGTTACCACTGTGATCGTTTAGAGAAAGGGATCTTTGTGTCCCCTAGCGTGAGGATCACCCTGTATATACAGGGTGTAACAAAAATGTTGCCGTTCTTTGTAAGGGGTGATTCCTAAGATGATTTTAAACAACTTTTTCCTTAGCGAAAATGTTAGGTGGGGCTTTGTTAACGAGTTATTAACAAAAATCCCCGACCAATAAGAGTACGAGTACAGTGGACGAATTGCAGTACGGGCTTTAGCTGAGAGTAGTATTGGTCCGTCATCGTCCGCGCCATAATTAATCCGCTGTACTCGCTCTCCTATTGGTCAATGTTTTTCGATCAGAACTCGATAACAAAGCCACACATAACATTTTCGCTAAGGAAAAAGTTGTTTAAAATCAACTCAGGAATTACCCCTTTGAAGGAACTGCAACATTTTTGTTACACTCTGTATACAGGGTGCACCAAAAGTATGGAAACGGTCAAATATTTCGAAAATGGAACATTTTTGAGAAAAATGTTTTAGAGCAATGTTTTAGGGTTTTAAAAATTCTATTGAACGGTCACATCCGTTTGATCTTCAGACGAACGGTCAAGGTCACATCAAGGTCAACATGATTTTTTTAATAGAACATGCCATTTTTTAGCATGCAGTGTTAAAGCTGACGATGAGACTTTTTCAAAACAGTAGCTGATGACCTATTTCTCTTGAGAATTGCCTGAGTTCTGACCGTTGAGAATGAAGAAAGTCTACTGTACCAAATAGTCTGGAAATGGTCAAATATTTTGAAAATGGACCATTTTTGAAAAAAATGTTTTAGAGCAATGTACTATGATTTTAGAAATTCTATTGAATGGTCATATCCGTTTAACTTTTAATGGAGCGGTCAGTCACGTCAAGGTCAACATGATTTTTTAAACTGGAACACCCCATTTTTTATCAGGCAGTGTTACAGCTGACGGTGAGACCTTTTCAAAACACTAGCTGGTGACCTATTTCTGTCGAAAATTGCCAAGAATTGTCAAGAATCAGGCAGAAGACAATTCGAACATTTAACGAGTTAAAGCACATTAATGCTAAATCTCAAATGCTCAATGCGTATTTATGTTAAAATCGCCCTTCCTAAGTCCATACGTGAGGACCATGATTGTGCGAAGTCCAAGAAACTTCCTCACGGCGCACCCTAAATTCTAAATAATACTAACAGTAAGGCTGACAGCATCGTAGCATTTAAAGCTCAGCACTCAGACAATTATCAACAGAAATGGGTCACCAGCCAGTGTTTTGAAAAGGTCTCATCGTCAGCTTTAACACTGCATGATCAAAAATGGGGTGTTCCATTTAAAAAAATCATGTTGACCTTGACGTGACCTTGACCGTTCCTCTGAAGGTCAAACGGATACAACCGTTCAATAGAATTTTTAAAACCCTAAAACATTGTTCTAAAAAATTTTTCTCAAAAATATTCCGTTTTCGAAATATTTGACCGTTTCCATACTTTTGGCGTACCCTGTATATACAGAGTGTAGACTACATATGTTTAAATATTTTCAGGAGTGGTTGGAGAGCTTAAATGGAACACAAAATGTCCTACGACATAGTGTCCGATCTGCCTTCGTTTTGCAGTAATAATACCTTAAAATTTATAATCCTATACGCTAAACTAATAGTGGGAAGATTCTGAAACTTTATAAGCACATTGGCAAACAACAATACAGTAAAAAAGTCTTAATACATTTTGTTATATCTCTTATAGTTCAACTGTTACAAAGCTTTAAAAATTGGGGATGTTTGTAGGAGTGAGCATCGACTACACACACACAGAAGAAGGGAAGCTTAAACGTAATGTGACGGAGTTAGTATCCATCTCAAAACCATACTGCTACCTTCAAAACATTATTACTGCAAAATAGAGTCAGATCGGACACTATGCCATAGGACATTTTGTGTTCCATTTGAGCTCCCCAACCACCCCTGAAAATATTTAAACGTGTATTGTTTACACCCTGTATACATTATACATTATACATACAATTTTTCCTTTTACAATCTGTGGAAATTAATTTAGGTATCATTAATTACATACACTTATGTGTGCTTCTACAGGATGTCGACATTATTACCAGCCAGCATTTTTCTTGTAAATAGTAAATATTAGGAAAGAATGATAGAGAAGAAAGTACCTATAATACCATTTTTTGTAAGCAAAATAATGGCTTATTCAATTTATTATAATTTACTTAGCTTAGAAGTGACTGAAAACTCATTCAACTTACTAAACTGATTCAAGGTTATTGTATAGCATATGGACATATTTGTATTAACACAGATTTTCAAATGATGTAAAACATAGAGCATTCCATTTAAACAATTGAAGGTAGTAAACTCAATTTATAAAAAATAGTGCAAATATAAAGAAACTAGCTTTTTGCTCACGGTTTCACTCGTGTGGATTTGTTTTAAAATTTGACTAATTTTTAAGCTGTTAAAGCCAACGGAACTGAGCTTTTATATTAATACCAATTTATTGAAACAAATTTAGCAAAAACTATATTTAAAAAAGAGTATGGAAAGAAAAGCTAACATTATAATAGCTAAACTAAACAAAAACTAGCCCAAATAATAATTTAGCAAAATACCAAATGAAAAAGCAAAGTCAGAAATCAAGAATTAAGCACAAATCATCAAATAGAATAGTAGCGGCATAGTTCCATAATTAAAATGTTGTAAGAAACATACAGTTTTTATAGCTCTTGCCTTATAACTTCACTTATAACTTCCAATGCAAACAAAACCATATTGTGTTGTAAAATATTATCTAATGGCACTTTATTAAAATGTCTTACCATATGAAAAATTATATCATTGTTATTTTTGTTGTCTAGTCAAACTTTTTTAATATATTATTTTAGGAATCAACTGTTTATCGCCTTTACAAAATCATTAATGTTTGATAATTACGTTTTCTGTATTTTATTTTATGATTTCTATATCTTACGTATTTTAGTTATTAATTTATATTAAAGTCAAACACAATTATAATTGTTCTTGTGAGCAATGAATCAATAAATTACAATACAAATCTGAAAGTGTGCGTAACAAACATAAAGTCTTCATAACTTGACTACTGAAACCCCCCTGGAAAAACTAATCAATTTTTTGAGATAAAAAATATCCTATGTCATTCTCCAGATTTCAGGCTACCTCACTGCCAAATTGCATTGAAATTAGTTCAGTAGTTTAGTCGTGAAGACGTAACACACAAACAAACAGATTTTCGGATTTATAAATTTAGTATGGATTACATAGTCCATTACGTGAGTTGCAAAAAACAGTATCACTTTTTCCTCGTCCAGTTTTGCCTAACATTACTATGTATTTTCAAGAAAACCGCAGGCTCCTAATAGCGTGAACCCTTCGTATACTATTTTATAAATTATTAATACTGACCTCTTTTTTTAATCACTTATTGAATTTATTTAAATTGGCTTTGAGGGCCACACGCGCTTTTCAAAATTGCCGTCTGAAAGCCGGTTACATTTCGGGGTGTTGGTCATAGTGGTATATGAGAATAATCGTTCGACTGGGGCCGATGATGGCAACGGTGTATTGTACTTCAAAAATATGTTTTTGATTTCCGGATATTTGTCTAGAATTGCCCAATCTCTAGTTTTTTCGTCGAAAAAATGTAGCATCTGTAAAATAAAATTATATTAAATGTATATTACATTATGCACATTTATTAATTAACAAATAAATTTACTTACTTGCAACGATGCTTTCGATGTAAAGTCTGTTTGTTCATGCATCAAATCCTCCTCGAAATCAAAGTAATCCATATTTGAGGACGTCGTCGGTAGAGCCGATAGAATTGTATTATTTTCATGACTTAGACATTCATCATTGTTTCTTAATAATTCTCTTCTTAACAACTTCGCAAATTTGTCTTTTAGTTGCTGCTGCTTGTATTCTTCAATACAAGTGAACCAATGACATTTGAAATGTGGATGCGATAGCGCTGCAAGCTGCAACCGCTACATTAATTGCTTCCGGCGTAGAAAAATTAAAAAAATCTTTAAAACGATTTTCCACGCTAGTTAGTAAAAGTTCGACCACGCAATCGCAAAACACCTAGGTATGGTTTTTTAAATTTTCGAGTTTTCTTCGCAGCGATAGCAGCAAGGTAACAATGTACCGTAAAATACATCTGTTTCTCCTTGCAATATATCGATTGCTTCGGCTATTGGCGCTGTACATTTGATATGCTCCTCAATGTATGTAAATTCATTTTCTTTTAATATATTTCTAATTTCTAATTGTCTGCCTATCTGAAGCATTTTCTCTTTAATACAGACGATTTGTTTGAGGGAATCATAATGAATTCCATCTCGTCTCTCCGGGTCTTTTTAATGTGTGTCCGATTATCTTCTCAATTTCTTCGGCCGACTTTGGCCTTGAAGCCGCCTTCCATAAGGTGTTGCATTTTTTCATCACATCCGAATGAATATAGAATAGGGATTCATTTTTTTTTAATTGCATTCATTAGATCTGTTGTTATACACAGATTTACACAGGATTATACACAGGTGTGCAGCGCACCTGAGATGTCGCGGCAACATATCCTGCACCTGATTATGAATGGTATTTTCTTCTACTTCTTCCTCTTCGTCCGACACTTCGGCTTCTTCGGCTTCGTACTCTTCTGGTACGACATTCGACTGTTTCGCCTCTTCTTCAACTTCTAAACAGTTCTCTTTGACTCCAAACAGTTTGAAAGCTTTTACAAAATTTGTAGCGTTATCAGTTATAGTGGCTACAATCTTTTCACTTATTAATCCAAATTCTGCGTGAATATTATTTATCATCTCTGTTATTCTGTCGAAGGAATGTACCCCTGCAAATCGACGACAAGCCAGGGCTGCTGATTTTCTTTCATAGGTTGGTGAAATCCAATGGACGATCATGCCGAAGAAACTCCTCCGCCTTGCAGACTAAATGTCTGCAGTTGTGCACACAAATGAGACACTTTTTAACTCATTCTTTGTATTGTTGATGTTGTCCACATACATTTTTTCCATAAGCCTTCCTATTTTGCGTCGGCTAATATTATTTAGTTGATTCTGAAGGCCTAAATTTTCAAAAATGCGGCGAAAATAAACATTTTCCACGCTTTGTAAAGGAATCATTGCACTAATTATGTATTTTGTAACGTCCACGTCGAATTGATTCTGTCTTCCGTTGTTTCCTCCTCTTGGAATACGTGTACAGCCGTCGTTATTTATTCGCTGTCTTTTTGTTCGCGATTCTGACTCATATTCTTTAAATTGATCGTCCTGTTTCCGTTTTAGGTGCGACCGAAAATTTGACGTCGACGTCCACTGTCCCTTTATTTCAAATGTTTTGGGTAAACAAATTTGGCACATACCAACGACATTTTTATTATTAGACTTCTCTTCGATAACTTTAAAGTATTTGCCATTTAATATAGCAGGAAGCGATACGTTTGCCGAAGCAGCGAGTTCTTGCGAAGAAAACGAAGCAACTTCACTCACACTTATTTTCGCGCACTTAAAATCCTAATAAAAACTATAACTAATAGTCTACAATATTAACTACTAAAAAAACACTAAATACTCTATAATTAACTAAAAAAACACATAAGTAAAAATTTGTCGAACAGTTTAATCAGCCGCTCAAGCCGCTGATTTGTAGGAGCAAGTGGGGGTTGTAGTCGGGGTGTGATCACCCCCGCTACGGAATCGGAAAAAAGAAACTGATTCGTTAGTTAAGCTGATGGTGGAAGGCCTTTCTGGAGCGCCCCCCACTGGTAGAGGTGGAAGCCCTTTCTTCAGGGCATCGCGATTGTAGAAAAATTTCAGAAGGAGGAAATGGTACATTCGTCGGATTAACGGGACCGAGCGCGAGTGTTTTATTGATGTTGCCGTTTTTTATGGTTATATTGTCGTGCCATTCGGCAGTCAACCCTCGCGCTGGAACGGAGGCTATCCTCGCGGCGCGAGGCTCGCGATCCAAGGTCCAAGGCTATCCTCATCGGTCGATGGCTTTCCAACGAAAGCGTTTGTCCTCCTATAACGAGAAACGTTCAGCTCCGGGATTGAAATACTAAATATTCTAAAAGACGTTTCCTTGCGAGTAATTAAACATCTGGTCGCCAAATGCGCTGTGGGCAAAATTTTGTTGCAGGACGGAACTTGTACCACCCATTGTTGTGAATATCCAAAATTGTACAAAGGGTCTAGCCTAGCAGAATAAGGGGGTTAAATGTACTCCCTTCAACCGATTTTAGCCGGGAATTAACCATTCGATAGAGTATCAAAACAAAACATATTGTACCAATTTTCAACCCCATATCTCAAACGGGAGGGTTAGACCAGTCAAATTAGAGTTTGTACGTGCAAAAATTCCTATAGGTGGTAAATTGCACAAATTAGTTGGGATTATGCTTAAAAATGAAAATAACAAAAACTTAACATCTAAGTTTTTTAAATAAACAGTTAGCGGGCGTAAAATTGGTAATATCGATTTTTGCATCATCTGCCCTATTTGGCGAAATGCGAAAATTGTGAAAACATTCTAGAATATATGTAGTAATGTGGAAGTACATGTTACACAATTTTTTCACATTTTCCTAATACAAATCCTAAGTATAAAAAATTAAAAACTCAAGAAATGCAGAAAAAAGCAGATTTTGTAGTGAAGCTTTCAAGAAAAACGTGTTAAAGTTTTACTGGCTATGTCATTGAACCATAAGTTGTGATATTCAAACAGCTGTAACTTCATAAAATGTTACAAATTCAATTAACGTATCTGATTTTCTAAACCGCAATAAATATTTTTTATAGATTTCCATGTGCTGAATACAGATTTACAAATCTTTTTTTCTAGAACGTACAGTTTTTGAAAAAATAACAAATTTTCAACTTTGGAAGTATTTTTTGCTTTTACACTGACAGTTATTTAGTTGCTCTAGATGCGAAATAATTCCGTGAACTCTTCGGAATAAAATATCAATTATTAGATTATAAACATCGAAAACGTCCCCATTTTTTCTGATATTTTTCACTTTATTTTAAAAAGTAATGACGGCGGCGCGTGCAGCGGACACCCCGTCTGCCGTTCAGCGTTTCGTGATATTTGATATTAAATACTACTGTCACCGCCGCACGTTTCGCCAAACTATTTCGTTTCTATATTGAGAAGAAACATAATTTTGTAAAATCGCTTGATGCTTTCCTTAGCAGAAAGGTTTGGTCTATCGTGTGGTATGGTCAAATTTTCTGCTAGACACTCCTACACTAAATGTACATACTTGTATACATGTATTCCTATGTATAATGTATATATCTATATAGTACAGGGTCATCCACGTATCGCGGAACCCGAACTCATTCGTGTTTATATGCAAGGGTTCCGAGATACGTGGATGACCCTGTATGTACATATATATCTTTCGCAAGAAAACGTGAAGATAACACAAAAAATCCAATAACTTTCTAGCTAAAATGACAATGCAAGAATTTAAAACAACGTTGTATTTCCTTAGGTAAGCCAGTGAAAAGTTATACATACTTTAAGACAATAATTCAGTTTTCCTCCAAAAATAAAGTTGTCTAAATATTGCATTTAATATTCTTATATGTTACAGCATTTTCACATTGTCAATGGATCACATTTCTTCTGTGATCTGCTACCTGCTACCCAACCAAGGATCTAATAAAGAAATACTTGGACCATTTTTTAGAGAAGACAGAATGAACAATAAATCTGCGTACACATCAACCAATAGCTTTCGAACACTGTTTAAGCCGCTGGTGGAGACGCAGTAGAATATTTTACTGTTACATTGAACAGCTCAATGTAAATATACAGGGTGTAAACAATATACATTTAAATATTTTCAGGGGTGGTTGGGGAACTCAAATGGAATACAAAATGTCCTATGACATAGTATCTGATCTGTCTCTATTTTGCAGTAATAATGCTTTACAGCTAGCGGTATGGTTTTCAGACAGATACTGACTTCTGCACATTGACGAGACAAACACATGGAACCAACCAGTCGTTTAGGTTTCCCTTCCTCTGTGTGCGTAGCCGATGCTCACTCCTACAAACATCCCCAATTTTTATAACTTTATAACAGTTAAACTATAAGAGATACAACAAAATGCATTAGGACTCTTTTACTCTATTGTTGCATGCCAATGTGCTTGTAAAGTTTCAGAATCTTCCGACTATTAGTTTAGCGTATAGGATAATAAACTTTAAGGTATTATTACTGCAAAAGGAAGGCAGATCAGACACTATGTCATAGGACACTTTGTGTTCCATTTGAGCTCTCCAACCACCCCTGAAAATATTTAAACGTATAAAATTATTTACACCCTGTATAAAATAATATAGGATGATCCTCTCACTAGGGGACACAAAGGAAGGCCCTTTTTCTAAAGGATTTCAGCGGTAACGTTGTTACTGAAAAGGCCTAAATCATTGGTGGGCTATTAAGAAGTCGACGACAAAGAATTTGGTCCCTTTCAGTAACAAGGATACCACTGCAATGTTTAGATGGTGACAATTACTTCATATGACGTACTTTTCATACAGGGTGCGCCGAAAGTATGGAAACGGTCAAATATTTCGAAAACGGAACATTTTTGAGAAAAATCTTTTAGAGTAATGTGTTAGGGTTTTAAAAATTCTATTGAACGGTTGTATCCGTTTGACCTTCTGAAGAGCGGTCAAGGTCACATCAAGGTCAACATGATTTTTTTAAATGGAACACCCCATTTTTGATCATGCAGTATTAAAGATGACGATAGGACCTTTTCAAAACACTAGCTGGTGACCTATTTCTGTTGAGAATTGCTTAAGTTTTGAGCGTTGAGAATTAAGAAATAGACTCTCGTTCGTGTACTACAATGATCATTCCAATGTTTGCCATATCACTCGGCCGAAATCGCATCTCAAAGATGTTACTGCACATGCGCTAGGAAATACCATCGAAATCATGACGCAAAACATTTCAGTACTACTACCCAACGACATTAATTCCAAAATTTTGAATTGTTTTGATTCGCGTTGTTATACCTCTAATAATATGGCGAAGTACCACGTGACTTCAGGCATCGATAAAACCGAATTTGACAGGAAGTGACGCTTCTGGTGTTAGTTATGCCGTGCTCACGTTTCCCATAGTTTCGTCAAAGAGTAGGTATAATAAGAGGCGACACTCCAAATGTCCCTTTATATTGGCAGTGTCATTTCTTCTCTTTCTAAGAATGAAATTACCGATCAAAAGACCCTACGGGCATTTAAATTGGCTGTGTCATTTTGTCTTTCTCTAAGCCCCAATATACACGAGCGACAAAAAGTCTCTGCGATTCTGCATACTACTTTGTTTTTCACAAATACAAATAAATTGGGCAACGTCAATGACATGAAATCGCAATGATCGCAGACAATCGTAACGACTTCGTGTCGCTCGTGTACATCGGCCCTAAAAGTGGTTTTCTTTTCGAGTGTCGCCTCTTGTTATATCTACTCTTTGGTTTCGTTTTGTTATTTCAGGTTTGAAAGAGTACTTTCTTGGGCAATTGAAATACTCTTACGGTACAATTGAATTGCGAATTGTCTGTTGCAAAATGAATGCGTTTAATAAAATTATAGTTCTTGAATAGTTGTTTAATAATCTTTCAATACTTCTACGATAAGTTTCTAACAATTTTTCAATAATTTTCTAATTTTTGTTTATTTTGATACTATAAAACTAAATATTTTTATTTTTAATACTTCTTCTAATAGTTTTTCAATAATTTTTTTCTAGCAAGTAGCAAATTACTTTTTCGTGTACAAGGATAAACTGTAGTGTTTTTTGGAAATTGTTACGCAGTCTACGACCTACATTATTTTGTTGAATATCACTCATTCTGATTTCGCCTTCAGTATCAAAGTAAGAAATTAATTTTTTTAGAATAAGAAAGTAAAACTATTTTTTCTTTACTCTTGCATTTGGTAGCCTCTAAAATGGTATTGACTGAAACAGAAAGAATTACATTGTTTATGATGCGAGGATATAGTGATCGCGTGAGATCCTTCCAACAAGTAGCGACTTTATTTAACAATACTTATCAAACTCGTCAACCAGTTTCAAGGTCCACAGTTCAAAAAACTATTAGACGATTCGAAGAAATAGGATCCATGAAAAACAAACAGCGCAGAGGTAGACCAAAATCAGCGACAGATTTCGATAAGAAGTTGGAAGTAATGCAAACATTTGTAGAAAATCCGCATTGTTCTACGAGGAAGGTAGCACAGGCGACTAATCATGTTGACCTTGATGTGACCTTGACCGCTCTTCAGAAGGTCAAACAGATACAACCGTTCAATAGAATTTTTAAAACCCTAAAACATTGCTCTAAAAGATTTTTCTGAAAAATGTTCCGTTTTCGAAATATTTGACCGTTTCCATATTTTTGGCGCATCCTGTATAATATTACTATCATATAAATAGTAATATAATGTAATTTCTAATGTTATACGTATATACAAAATTATATTGTATTTGTGTATCTATATTTCTTCTTACATTCTCCTTTATCCAAAAAGTACATCATTAAAATCAAAAATAATTATTATTATCCTGATTTCAACGATACTTATTTCAATGGTCTGGGAAGGATTGCATATGTAAGTTTATTTTATCTGTCTCATGTGACAGTTGTATTCCAATTACTTCAAACAAGTACTGTTTGCGGATAAAGATTACTCATTCTAGTCTCTTCATTTGTTCCATTAATTCCTTGTTATTTATTTATAAAATGGATAATAGTTCATTTTATTGTATATCTTTGACGTACATACGTATATGCTTTCACTATATCGCATGATAAACTTTGGAATTCAACGTTTCATACAAAATGAATTACAAAATACAACGGAAAATAAAACTATTTATTGAATACGTTATTAATGAAATCAATTTTTTTCCCATATTACTTATTTTTTTAAAGAAACTTTAAAGCAGCAGCATAATCAATTGAATACCTCCTAATGTCATATGCGCTACATTAAATTATATTCTCCATGACAACTCTCGATAACGACGAGCCCTTAAAAAATGAGAAGTACATGACCGACTGTATAATTTTCATTTTCTATTATTGCAAATATTGTTTATTCATAGATAGGTAAAGATATGTAGGGTAGGTTATGTTGTACGTGGATCATGACGTTTGACATTCGCCACCATTCGCCACAATACTCCACAGTCTCGTTCAGCCTACTCGGCCTCACTCGGGAAAACTCGGAAATTATTCGAAGCTTCGAATAAAGATAAAGATAAAAATAAAAATTTTATTCGAAGTTCGAATAAAGATAAAAGATAAAGATGAAAATTTTATTCGAAGTTCGAATAAAGATAAAAGATAAAGATGAAAATTTTATTCGACGCTAAAGATAAAGTGCTCTTCGAATAAAAAAATTATCTTACGTTTTCGAATAAATTCTCATCGAATAAAAAAATTATCTTACGTCTTCGAATAAGAATAAATCAGATTATTCGAACTTTCGAATAACGAATAAAATTGTTTTATCTTTTATTCGTTATTCGAAATTTTTATTTAGATAAAGATTTTGCCCATCTTTGGTTGTCAGGTCTATTCTATATCTCGTCTGTGGTATAACTTAGGATTTCTTAATAACTGCTGGTAAAGTAGGAAATCAAATCACTATAAGTTGATAACAAGAATCCCCCTCGACATACCTTCTGTCACCGACTAGATAATAATAGACCTAACATCCTATGCATTTTTCTGTTCCAGATTTTTGGGGTGCTAGCACCCCATTACCATTTTAGTGTCATCGCCGACATTACCGGTGAAGTCTCAAACCCACTCTGACTACGACCACAGACGAGATATAAGTAGACCTTACACCTTACGGTCTTTCGTGGCCCAATCAGACTGTCATACCGACCCAGAAATTTGAGGCTGATTTCAGCGGCCTCTACACATACATGGCGGTTAGATACAAAACAATTCACTGATTAAGGGTGAATATGTATGGGATTCCAAATGGGTGAACAATATTCAAGGTGAGGACGAACTAGGGCAGAGTAAAGGATTTTGAAGGTGGTAACTTTTTTAAAATTAGAAGCAGTCCTCATGAGAAGACCGAGAGCTCTAGACGCCGTTAGGATAATTCGCTCAACGTGTTCAGTGAAGGATAGATTTGCAGTAAATGTTATTCCAAGATCTCGTACAGAGGTGATATTATACAGTTCAACATCCTCAATGGTATATTGATACTGAAAAGGTTTATGCTTTCTATGGAATTGCATAACTTTACATTTAGATGAGTTCAGGTTTATAAGATTGGACCTGCACCAGTTAGTAATGTTATTCAGATCCTGTTGCAAGAGCAACATATCATGGGCGGATCCAATCTTAAGAAAAATTTTCAAGTCATTTGCATATAGTAAAAATTGACAATGTTCGATAACGGAACCTATATCGTTAATAAATAGGTTAAATAAAAGTGGACCAAGATGAGAACCTTGTGGTACTCCGGAGGAAACTCTAATCTTTCTGGAGAGTTCATCAGCGAATCTGACTATTTGAGTTCGACCACTGAGATAGCATGCAATCCAAGATAACATAGTACTAGTTATGCCTAGAGACGCTAATTTATGCAGTAAGATGTCGTGATTGACAGTGTCAAAAGCTTTACTGAAGTCAGTAAATATGACGTCAGTTTGGAATCCGTCATCAAGTCCGTTGGTTATATAGTTTGTGAACAAAGCTAGGTTAGTGAGAGTGGAACGGCGGGGAAAAAAGCCATGTTGCTCATTGATAATTATGTGTTTTGTAAGTGAAGATAGCTTCTCTGCAACA